>JACXGK010006126.1:19542-30084 GCA_016801125.1 Novumbra hubbsi
GATGAAAACACTGAATACCATGGCACGTCCCAGTGGATGAAAACACTGAATACCATGGCAAGTCCTAGTGGATGAAAACACTGAATACCATGGCACGTCCCAGTGGATGAAAACACTGAATACCATGGCACGTCCAAGTGGATGAAAACACTGAATACCATTGCAAGTCCCAGTCGATGAAAACACTGAATACCATGGCAAGTCCCAGTCGATGAAAACACTGAATACCATGGCAAGTCCCAGTGGATGAAAACACTTACACGTCCAAGTGGATGAAAACACTGAACACCATGGCACGTCCCAGTGGATGAAAACACTGGCACATCCAAGTGGATGAAAACACTGAATACCATGGCACGTCCAAGTGGATGAAAACACTGAATACCTGGCTAGTCCCTGGGCTAGTTGGTTGAAGTACATGAACATCATCTTCAACAGGATAACCAACCACAACTCACATCGTCATCCTCATCATCGTCCTGGAACAGAGTGCGTGTCACTTTCCTCTGGGCCATTTCCTGTGGGGAAGAGAGAACAGATTGGTGCTGAACAAGCAGTCAGGGCAAGATGATGTGGCCACAGCGAGAATGTTACTGGGAAAAATGTTCAAACACGTGTGTGTGTCTTACCTCGCCACTGGAGTTTGTCAGGGTGGTCTGGAACGAGTCTCCGGTGCCCCAGGAGTTCTGGGTCTTCCACACCAGGTCAGTGGGCGGGTTGTGGGTGGCACCGGCTCCTGAGGCCCAAATCTACGAGGTACAAGGTCGTCTGTTACGGTGGGTTTTCATCCAGCACTCTGGGTTGCCACAATCGGCACGTTAAAAGGCCTGACCACGGTTGACAGTGCAGAGATGAAGGCAATACTCACAGTGACGATCTGACCGGCCTTCAGGTTGAACTTAGGAGGAAACTTGTAAACGATAGCGGTGCTGGAGCCCACCTGTCTCTTCACCTGCCAGTGGCCCAGGGGCTGGTCCTGCAACATGAGCCAACGTGACTGTCTCACACAAGGGAGTCACTGATGATACTCAGCGGTGTTCCAATGTCGGCCAAAATAAGTAGCCAAGTAGCTCTTGTTCCATTAAAACATGGCGGAAAGCGTCCACTGTAGGCCCAGCTGAGCGGTGAACCCCGTACCTCGTCTGCCTTGTTGCTGAGGCGGATGTACTTCCCCTCCAGGTCCACCTCGTCCACGGTGACGCGGCCGCTCGCCGAAGCCTGCTGGGCGATGCGGGTGCGGGTCACGGCGCCGGCTGCCAGGCTGGACGTCTCGCTCTCGTTGTCGTTGAGTCGCCGCTTCTTGGCGCTGGCCGTGCCGGAGGAGTTGCGGCTGCTGCTGGCGGACTGGACCACGCGGGCCGCGTGGCTGTGTCCAGAACCTGAGGTACGGGCCGTGTGGCTGTGGGCCGATCCCATGGCGGCACCGCGAGACACCGCCACTCGAGTAGGGGGAGGGCTGGGAGACAGTCGCAGTCTGGGGGAGACAAAATGCACCTTTGTTAATGGGGAGATTTGTACACCTGAAACTGTCCAACCACTGGGAGCAACGGTGAAGTCTTAACTTGCTTTTATAACGTTTCGCTTTAGGGTTAACGGTGTGATAGTGGTTAGGGTTAGGGTTAACGGTGTGATAGTGGTTAGGGTTAGGGTTAACGGTGTGATAGTGGTTAGGGTTAGGGTTAACGGTGTGATAGTGGTTAGGGTTAGGGTTAACGGTGTGATAGTGGTTAGGGTTAACGGTGTGATAGTGGTTAGGGTTAGGGTTAACGGTGTGATAGTGGTTAGGGTTAGGGTTAACGGTGTGATAGGGGTTAGGGTTAGGGTTAACGGTGTGATAGGGGTTAGGGTTTGAAAAAGGGTTACATTTGGGGGTTAGGGTTTGAAAAAGGGTTATAGTTGGGGGTCAGGGTTTGAAAAAGGGGTTACATTTATGGGATAGGGTTTGAAAAGGGGTTATATTTATGGGATAGGGGTTAGGAATAGGTTCTTGAAGTAACCTTGATGGTTAGGATTAGCACTAGGTTTAGTAAAGTAAGCTTTTAAATTAATTCTGATAGCGGTGCGTGTGTCCTGACCTCTCCTCTTCTCCTTCCAGGAGTTTGCGGTAGGCGCTGATCTCCATGTCCAGGGCCAGCTTGATGTCCAGCAGCTCCTGGTACTCATCCAGCTGTTGCTGCATCCGCATGCGGATGTCGGCCATCTCCTTCTCCTTGTCCTCCATGCGGCGGCGCATCATGTCCCGCTCCCGGGACAGAGACTCCTCCAGCTCCCGGACCCGGGCCTCCCGCGCCGCCAGCTAGCAGACACGCAACCATGAGACGACCATGAGACGACCATGAGACGACCATTAGACGACCATTAGACGACCATTAGACGACCATTAGACGACCACTGGGCCAAACCCTCAGGGACCCAGGCTACAGGGCTCCTGTGAGGTAAGTCCTGGGACTGACATGGTACCTGTTTCTGCAGCTGGCTGAGCTGGGAGGACATGCCCTCCAGACGAATGCGGGTCTGCTGCAGCTCCTCGTGGGCCGCCCCGACCAGGTTACTGTTCCTGTCTGCGGAGTGCCGGGCGTTCTCCAGCTGACACACAGGGGAACACGTCAGATGGGGAATCCTACATGCGTCTGCGCTGCCGGAGCACCGGGCCAGCGGAAGGTAACAAGCACTTACAGTGTCGATATTAACTGGATCGACCTCCTGGATAACTGACTGGATCAAGTAACGCGTCAGGTTGTGATGGATCTTCGCGTGCGTGTCGTGCTCCCCTACCTTGGAGGTGTAGGTCTTCTCAATCTCCTCCTTGTAGATGCGGACCTGCTCCTCATGCTGGGCTCTTAGCTCAATCAGGGCCTCCGCCAGTTTGCTCTCGTAGTCCTGCTTCGTTCCGGTGCTGTCAATCTCAACCATGCGAGACTCATGCCTACGTTTTGATTCCCTTAGCTCCTATTGAAAGGAAGGAAGGACCACACATACTTGAACCTCAAACTACACTCATCTCCATCATCAGATAGAAGTAGGGAAAAGTGAAAGTGGGAAATCAGACTGACAGATGAGGTGAGGGTTAGACATGGAGAGTGAGGTAAAAAGAAATGAATAGCAGAGGGTCCAACCTCTCCATGGATGTTCTTCAGGAAATCCATTTCCTCCTTTATGGTCTGCAGGCGGTTCTCAGCATCTACTCTCCTCAACATCTCACCCTGAAGCTGTTTCTTAGCATCTCCTAGATTGAGCTCCAGCTGGAGGACAGAAAGAGTTTCATGTTTGGTCACCATCTTTATTCTTTATAATACATTTATCATCTGGTGTATTCATTAACCTCTGGAAAATAATACCGAAGATGGAAGATGAAGGAGAAACAGGAGGCCAGAGCTTCAATAAGTGCGCAGCCAATGAGAGGGTCCCCCAAAACATGTCATATAACAAAAAAGTAGACTCGTTTTTGAGCTGGTTGAGGAGAAGAGCCAAGAGCATGATGTAGGTAGCGTTTCTCTTTTTTTAGACTGAAAACATTTTCTTTTTAAATGGAAGTCTATACACACTGTCATGGAGTCTATATACAGTAACACTTTTCAGAAAGCAATATTCTCAGTTTTAACTTGGGAAATATATTACTACTATTTTCAGCATAAGCGGTCTTGGGCTCGGTCTGGGCTGAGCATTAAGTCCCACCCCTGTTTAAACTGTAGTTTCCCTTGGCGACCAGAAGGTGGGGTAAGGATGCTGTTCTGGGTTTTCATAGAACAATCAAACAGGGTTCTCTGAACATACAGCACTTCCCCTTGTTCCTAACCTTCTGGTGTTGTTTCACACACGTTTGATTCTGTCCCAGGGGGACAATGACCACAGCAGTCGGAGTTGTCCCAACACTCTGTATGCCCCTCCCAGACTCTTACCTTGGCTAGCTGGCCCTTCAGTTCCCGGACCTCAGCATCCAGGGAACGCTTCTCACTCAGGGCGGTGGACAGAGCTGCATCTTTAGAATTCAACAGGGCCTCTAGGTCCTTCAGGCGAGCCAGAGCAGCTTCCAGGTCAGATTCCTTCTTTCCATTTCTGAGACATGGTGAGAGAACACATCAACTCCTGGTCACTAACACAGTCCGTATGGGAGCAATCTTTGTCCAAAGCAGTATGATTAAAATAAAAGCTATTATGCGTCATATTCAGTAAATGAAAATAAATCATTACCGCTGTTCATCGCTCTATGTTAAGTAGCGTTTTAAACGGTTCAAAAGTTCCTGATTCTGGAATATATAACCATTATGTGTGAAGGACTCAAATGAACGCCTTGAACTGTCTGCATGTAAACTACTTCATAGAGAATTGAAATGAATTGACCGAAAACAATCAAATCAAGCTACTACTTGTTCTATGTGGAAAGGCCAGAACAGAAAGCAGGCATCAGTTAGCAGCAAAAATAAACCTTGGACTTTGGAAAATGTATTCCTGTGAATTAGAATATCATAAGAAGAGTGGTGGCGTTGTAATGGTTCAGGGTTCAGTCAAAGCCAAGCAGGAAGTAGATTCTCCGTTATTGCATTTGGTCCCTGCACTTGCATGTTCATTGTCACTAATGACGCCCATCTGCTGGGGAGATGCTTCCAGACCCCCACCCCTCTGCTGGGGAGATGCTTCCAGACCCCCACCCCTCTGCCCTCCCCAGCCTGGCTACTGCCAGCCTCTCATCCACATTTGTGCGTGACCTCGATCAAACAAACACAATTCACCCATACAATAACACGTTCACTAGTGTATAATGGAGAGTAGAACAAGTCTGCCACACACTGACTAAACCCACCTCAGATTTCACAGCGGCCCAGAGAGCACTAATGTACAGCAGGGTTAGTGATGTATGCACTTGTAGGTGGCATTCAACCCCATTTACCAGCACCACCACAGTCACCCACACAGACGCATCCGTTGAAATCATAGGAACACACCCCTACAAACCCCTACAAACATCACACTGATGGTACACAGGACCCAACAATACAAATGTGCCAAGGCTTGTTAGTATGCAGAAAGGATTTGTCAACAATAAAAGCTGTATCCTCATTGGCTTAAAGCCCCCATGCAGTCTGTCATGGCATGTTTAAGAGGGTGTGGCAGCAGATCCAGCTTGTCTCTGACCACAGAGAACCAGTATCTCTATGGTTAATGATCCAGAAGTATTTATCCTCCATCCTCTTTGTGTCGTTGTTTGTCCTCCCTCTTCCTGAATGTGGCCTATCTCGTGTTTAATCTCCCCCATTTTTACATTTCCTGTTTTACTCACCAAGTTGTCTTGATCAACCTGATAATGTACCCTATGTCACAGCATCATATATCAAACATATACCCGCTGAAATAAAATCCTGCAGCTTTTTGAACAAACCTTCAAAAAGAAGACGTGCCTATGGCCAATGTTTTCAAGGTTCGTTTAGGAAGAGCCCTGTCCATTGTAACCGAGGAGCAGGGTGTGGTCTTCACATTACAGTTAAGTAAAATGAGCTGTTCATCGGTTAGGGTGACATCCTTAATTATGCTTCCTTAGTGCAGCTGGAGTTCCTGAAAAACAACAGGACTTTGCTTGTATACCCTGTCATTTACCAGTGTTTGAAATGATTCTATAAACATGACATTACATGGCTATATACATGCTGTCAGTTAGAGGAACTATACAGCAGCTACCTGACGGAGGAAACAAAACGTTTTTGTTATTTCTTTTTTTTTTATAATTTGATGCAAAGTATGTAATTGTTTTATTCAAATTAACAATACTTACATGGCCTCGGTAGATTTGTCTTATAATTACATTTCTGTATGAAATCTATAAGGATCTATTGTTGTAAAAATAGCGGGAACAATTAACTGAGAGCAAAAAATAACCATAGATTGGAAGTTGATTTCCAATAAATCACAAATACATCATGTGTGCAAAAAAATATATATTTTGTTTTCTTTTGAAAACATTCACATTTCATGTATTACAGTTGTTTTTATTTTAGTCTTAAAATATTTTTTTATATTTCTCTATATATTTATTTCTAAATTGCCTATATATTTATTTTGTGAGCTTTTCAGTTCATTCCATCAAACATATAGAAGAAAAAACACATGTCATAAACCTGCCTCAAGTAAAAACCACTAGACTGACAGGCCATTCAAAGTAAAAATATGCATTGATTGTAAAATAATATTTGATTGTCAATTGTTTTGCCTGTCTGTGTCTTGCTTGTCTTTAATAAGCTGCATGAATAGCTTTCCTAAATGCCAATTGTGTAACAAACATGTCTATTGTACACAAGGTGTGTGGGTGGGCAGTCCAATACCAGACAGAGTTGTCTGATCATTCATAGCCTATGTGATTGGCTATCCGCCTTCGTATCCAAATATTCAATGCCAATAAAAAAGCAGATTTACTCCCCAAAGCGTACCTACCAGAGTAGCTATGGAAACATATATAGATGGAGGCCTGCACATGCACAGGAGCTTCATGATCTAGTCCGGGACGGGTTTGATCAGAAATACGCCAGACAACTTGTAAAGCCTGACCCTGACAACTACACACTGGAGATCAAAAAGGTGGAGTAGGCATGGAATGGTGAAGAATGTGGTGGTACAAGCTGAACCAGGCCACACTGGGAGAGGTGAAGACAGTTTTCCATTGAATAAATGAAATGAAAATGAAATACATTCTTTCAGCTTCTGCGTTCTTCCACCAAACTGCTACCATTCAAAAGTTTGGGGTCACTTATTAGATGTTTTATGTAATATTTAAATAGGCATACAGGGGCCCATTATCAGCAAACGTGCTGTGTTGTTAGTTTGTTGATGTAAGAGAGTGAATTTGTGTTGAGTATGTGTGTAGCAGGCGAAGTGTTGACAAACCTTAATGTGCCTTTTGGTACAGACATTGACAGGTGTGGTGGGGTGTATTATGGCTAGAGGGGATCTGCTACATCTATGGTGACGTACTGTAGGATGTAAATGAGGTGGTGCTGGATGTTGGATGGAGATCATTTAATGTACATGGATGGAGGATCATGACATTAACTGGCTTTGACTTGATGATATGGCTGTAGTGACATGGAACAAATGTTAATGCACGATGTGTCACCACATATGAATGGCTTTGTTGATCAGTTCAACTACTAACAATGTAAGTGGTATTATAAGTCAACGCCTGGTTTTCTCAATTCTGTTCTGTCTCAGATAATATACTGCTCATCAAAAATCAAGGAAACACAAATGGTTTTGCAGGTGGTGGCCAAAGACAATTGCTCTCTCATCCTTCCTGAATGAAACGTCTCTAGTTTAGCGTTTTGCTAGCGTTCTTGTTACTACTGGTAGCATGAGACGGTACCTGCAGCCCATTCAGGTTTAACAGGCATTCTAGCTCCTCCAGGACGGCACATCTATACGTACTGTCGCAAGAAGGTTTGCTGTATCTCCCAGTAAAGTATCAAAAGCAGGGAGGAGATACTAAGAGACGAGCCGTTACACAAGGAGAGATGGACAAGGCTGTAGCAGGGCACCAACTCAGCAGCAGGATCGTTATCTGCTCCTTTGTGTGAGGAGGAACAGGAGGAGCACCGCCAGAGCCCTACACCGGGCTACTGGCGTCCATGTTTTTGACCAAGCTGGGAGAAACAGACTCCATGAGGGCCCAACATCCTCTGGTGAGACCTGCCTGCAACATCATCCAGCATGGCCGGTTTGGCAGTAGGCCAGTGACTATCCTTGGAGGGTCACACAGACCTCCAGATGCTAGCCAGCATTACTCTGACTATTGTACCCGGCATGAGATCCTCCGACCCATCATCAGACCATATGCTGGTGCAATGGGCCCTGGATTCCTTCTGGTTTAAGCTTGTTTGTTCTCAGAGTTCACTTGGTTCCTTGGTAATTAGCCTTTGCTAAAAGATCAGAAAGCATTGACATAAATATGCAAAATAGAGAGCAGCAGGAACGATAAATATTGTAAAGTGCCATTGAACACGAATGCAATGTGTTTGTCTGACAACTCTAGGATGCTGCTTCAGGATGTTGCCTTAACGCCACACATCCAAGAACAATGAAAGGACATGGAAGAAGCTTGGGCCTCAAGCGGTTTGTAAAAGTGTGAAAGGTTCTGAAAGTGTATATGGGTGCAAACTGAATCCTAATCCACTGTAAAGTAAGTTTACATTTGTATCCCGCAAATTGTAGGAATGCTGTTTATACAGTAGAATTTAGACATCCTGTGAGCCATAATAGAGTATATAGAATGAACCAGTGTACTGAATTCTAAGCCAATTCCAGCATTATGTACATCATTTCTGGGTTCAGAACGTTCGTTCACTGCACCCCTTCCTCAACCCCTAATATCACTGTAGATTATGCAAACATAACTAGTTGTACTGCTTGCTTACTTAACATCTAATCTTCATAACTGCCACTGGGGGACAGCTTTGATTTTAAAACAAGCCCTTTCTAAACACCACGACATATGATTGCCTAAAATGCCTCACGAGACTTGTGCTCCTATTCTGAAAGGGCCAGAATGCCGTTTCCTAACTACAGGCATGAATAAAATACAAAGAATATGCTTTTGTAGGGATGCACAAGATGATCTTCCCTTATGACTTGATTTACGTGTTCTTATAGTCCAATGATCACCAGAAAACCACACCAACAGAAGTAGCCTAAAGGTCTCATGTAGACAGGACAAATATTCTGAAAAGTGGACCTCTCCAAAGATGCCATCTGTGTGGCTTCTGCGCTGATAGCATTCTTACAACAGTACATCAAAGACCAGAAGACTCACAAAATGCTGATAGACAAGGAGTACTGTCTCTGATGCGTTCAGATACTCAGACACAGAGCAGCAAAAGCCTTACGGAAAGACAGTGGGTTTCTGAGTGTGCGAGAGGACGAGAGGGAAAGATGGAGGCAGAGAGGAGAAAGGGGAGGAATAATATCAGAAGAATGTGTTGGTGACTCAGTCTTGGGTGACTCACTGCTATCTTTGTCCACCTCAATGACAGGAATGGAGCCTGCCTCTTAGGGGGGGAAAAACCCACAATCTGGCACAATCCAGGCTGTTTTGCTGTACCGTCGCTATGACAACAGAGGCCTACTTGCCAGGCTTCCACTATGCCATTTACCCAAATCGGAGAGAAGGGCGTTTACTTCTCTTGCTTACTTTCAGCATATTTCAGGGCTCAACTGTATGAAAAAAGCATCCTCGCTTGGAAAAGCTTCCCGGCTAGAGTCCCAGTGGAAAAATCAAGCCTATAATTTCTACAATATGGCTGATGTATCATGCCGAGGACCCACAATGTCTTGAAGCGTTTTAATGGCCTGGCAGCAGCCATGTCTAAATAATGATTCACCATAAAGACAGCAGAGTTTGCAACTGATGTTTTTTCATGAAGTTGATGCGAACCAGATTATTTGCAGCGGTCCAGAGAATAGAAATACAACCCACAACAATCCAGTGGATACAGTGGACAACCTTTCAGGATGTCACACAGTTCATCAACAGACTGTTAACACGCTCTACATGCATGACACTCGCATAATAACACACAAGACCCCTAATGCCGCTCTCAGACATTAGGACATTATTTGACTCTGCCGCAGCTTTTTCCATCAGTACAGGCAACAGTGTAGCACGGTAAGGCAGTCAATGTTAAAAATCACCACCCAAATAGGAAAACGCCAAATCTCCATGGAGTTACACAGTCAATCAGGCAGCGTAGAAGGCCCTCTGCACTCTGTGCTACTAGGGGGTCCATTTAAGAGGAAGGGGTGTATAATCAACCCCCGTTATCACGCTGTAACTACACAGTCCACCACTGCAGGCGGACGGAACTGTGGATTGATCAGTATGGGGGCGGGATTAAGAAACCCTGCCCCTTAACTGGACATGTTTGAACACGTGTGGGTGCGGTACCTCTGTGAGTCACAGTTAAAACACTTACGCTGAAAGATGGTTAAGTTGGCCCCCAACTGCAAGGCCATTACGCATGTTAAAGTGAAAATGTATAACAGACAAAATATGAATGAAGGAATGTTTTTGAATACAACAGGTTTAGTGGCAACAAGTTCTAGATAAGGTAATAGTATTCCAAGACCAACAGCCAGATAATACCATGTGCCAATGGGGTTTCTTTGAAATATCAGTATGTTAACATTTTATTTTAACTGCAGACGATTTATGGGAGACATTTTACAACTTAGAAGCGTTTGTAAAATTTCCAAATCAGTTACCCTCCAACATTAAAATAATACAATACAAAAGCACAGGCAGGCACATGATCCTTTTCAATGTCTCTTTAGGGATGGAAACACAAAGGCAATGATTGTTTTCCTTCCCTCTGTGTGTGAGTGTTTGTGTGTAACAACACTGCCAGAGCCAGAGACCACCCACTCATCATCACATCCACATGGGCAGATGGGAAAAGAGCAGCTAGTGTTCATGGTGCCCTGACTTCCTCGGGGTGTTTCAAATGGACCCCGGGAGTGGGAATGGGGGGCTGTATAGCGGGGAAAGGAGAGTCCGTGTCACGTCAC
>JACXGK010006127.1:0-29956 GCA_016801125.1 Novumbra hubbsi
CCCCATCCACACTGACAGGGGTTTACAGAAAAAGGAGATGTGACAATGGCCCCATCCACACTGACAGGGGTTTACAGAAAAAGGAGATGTGACAATGGCCCCATCCACACTGACAGGGGTTCGAACTGTGAGTTATAAAAAAGTGAGTATAGACTATATAAAAAGTGCTTACATGTCTTACCAGTAAAAAGATGTATATGAAAATACACTCAAATAAATGTATACTGTATGTTTATTTTATATTCATCTCAAATCCTGTATGCACACACAACGTTGTAACTTTACTATCCACTACAGAGACATTGAGGACAGCTGGTGGGGGATCGTTTTGCAAGCAACCCTGACATACTGAATTCATGGCAGTGGGGTTTATAGTAAGAGCTTTAACTCTCAATAGTTACAACCAAAACAAATGGGTCGTCAAATAAGCTGCTAGAAGCTGTACATGCTTTTGGACACGCAACACATTGTTCTAATAAATTGTTAAAATGAAATATTTGCATGTGTATTAAAAGGGTTCAACAACTCTACATGGGTGAACAGTTCCCATCCTACCCCACCTAACTTCCGAAATGTCGTCCACCGTCTAAACCCCTAAGGATAGAGAATCTATATCCCAGAGCTCAGTGCTTGAAAAGAACTGGAACCTACTTCCTGCTAAAAACCACATCACAAAGGGACACACCTCAGACACTCCAAACAAAAACTGTTTTTAGACCAGTTTGTGTGATTGATGTTTCTTTTGAACTCCTGGGTGTGATGTGAAACAGGCAGTAAACAAGGAAACCTGAGATGGTTCTGCTTGCTACTCCATACACAGACATGTTTCCTGTGCCAGGGGCAACCCAGACGGACTGGGAGCTATATTGTGGATCGGCATTTGGACTGATCCACCGCAACATATTTACTTACTTCGAGAGGCTCTCTTCTCTGTTCTAAGAAGTGTAACATACTGTATCTACTCCAAGATAATCTGATGCTAAATAGAACCTATAAATTACATACCTATAATTTCAGTATCTATAGTTTCTCATATTAAACTAAAATAAATAAAGATGGATTTTCTTTTTGTCCCTGGTGACTCATTGGTTCTGCTCCATGGTTAACTGTTTGCAGTGTGGATACAAAAACTCTGAGAAGGAGACATGTGTTGTCAACCCTTCAAGAACCAAGGCCATGGTGATTACAGATAGAAAGAATGTCCTTTTCCACTGTATATATAAGGACATCAAGGATTAACAGTAGTTTATTCATTTTGAAAATGTAAGCGAGTGTTAACATTTGAAATAAGATAAAGATAAAAAAGATACAATTTGGTTCATACGTTTTTTTAAATGATGATAGAAAATCAAAACACTTCAAACATAATATTTCAAGTTCTTGAAATGATTCTTATAATTGATGTTGGTGTATCAACACCAAGAGATCTGAAACGTTTAGTATTATAGCGCAGGGAAGCGTGGTTTCCTGACAGATCTACAGCACATTTACGTGTTAGCAGTCTGTCAATAATCTACAATATTAGTTACAGGTGTTAAACTGCTCAATTGAAGTTTGTTCCCGTTGATTTTATTCACATTACATTATAGTGAATAGATTATTTTAATCTACATTTTATGTAATTTATCACTCTACTTAAGTATTTTGACGTATTTAGAGGTATTCTTGTTCTGAACTGCTTTATTTTGTATTTAGCTAACATAAAAAAACCTACTCTTTTCAGGCTCTCACTCCAATACTTTTGACACTGATTCCATGATTCATCGCAGAAAACAAGACCAACTACAACCACATTTCAAAATGTTTTTTATCAAAGAGAATCATAAAAAACTATTTTTTTGTAATAATTCTTATTTTATGTATGTATTTTGAAAAGTGTTTAATGTACATTTGTTTGGCCATAGTTACACTGTACATCAGTGTCAGAGCCAAAGAAAAATACTTGGCATTTGCTTTAGATATTTCTGTCTGAATTAAACATGCATTCTGGTACATGTAAACTGGTACCTGAACTGTGGTACCAGGTACCAGAGTGGTAACTCTGGTACCTGAACTGTCCGACAGAGGTCTGGTGTTCTGTCTTCATTATGTCGAGTAGTCATGAGGAGTGTCACTCGAGGTGACCATTTGAGCCTCAGAATCAAACAGAATGACCGGCCATGTGGAGGCCACGCCGCAAGGCACTAATAAGTGACATGTAACAACAAATAAACCTTGGCCCATGGATGTTATAGGCTACTACATGAATAGGGATCATTTAAGCCCAGGTATGGCATTCCTACCTGCATGTAAATCTTGGATGTCACTCTTCCCCTTCTTTAGAATATTGGTGTGGCGCCCCTTCTATTACGCCTGACTCTGTCACACACAGAATACTGACCGTCACGGACCGATAGCCTGCAGCGGGCCCTGATGCCAGCGGTGGGGCCCTGATGCCAGCGGTGGGGCCCTGATGCCAGCGGTGGGGCCCTGATGCCAGCGGTGGGGCCCTGATGCCAGCGGTGGGGCCCTGATGCCAGCGGTGGGGCCCTGATGCCAGCGGTGGGGCCCTGATGCCAGCGGTGGGGCCCTGATGCCAGCAGTGGGTCATGAGACAGGCACCCAGAGTAACTGGTGGGGCGTGTCCATCCGCAGGTCCGTGATCCGAGCTGGAGGGGACAGAGTGGTGGGAGGCTGTAATGTGAGTCAGACACCCCAAGAATCTGGTCCAAAAGGTAGCGCGATGTGAAGATAATAGTGTCACATTGTGGATGCAGACCATTCCCCATAGGTGGTCTGCATCCACACAGAACAGCTTTTAACTAATAAAAGAGTGAAACACAGAGTTACAAGAGATACAGCCGAAACAGTGGAGATGACAGCCATTGGAGCAAAGTTGATGTGTTTGTAGGGATTGTTTTGTGTTCTGTTCCAGGGTGATTCTGGTGGCCCACTGAACTGTACAAACTCTGTGGGGGTATAAGAGATGCACTGCATCGCTAGCTTTGTCTCCAGCAATGGATGCAACTTCATCAAAAAGCCCACGTGTTCATGCACGTCTCTGACTACATCAACTGGATCAAAGAAGTACGCACACATCACCACACATTACTCACATCCCCACACATTACTCACATCACCACACATCACCACACATTACTCACAGCACCACACATTACTCACATCACCACACATCCCCACACATCACCACACATCCCCACACATCACCACACATTACTCACATCACCACACATTACTCACATCACCACACACCACCACACATTACTCACATCCCCACACATCAGCACACATTACTCACATCACCACACATTACCACACAGAATAAACAAGTTAACACTCCCGTCATGTGAGGTTGGTAGGGTAAGGTTATAGGTAGGTAGTTGAACATTTAGGATGACACTGATCAATTGTCCACCCGGAGCAAGCAACCTGCTGAAATGTAAGTTCTGCCCTCGCAGCTGAGGCAACAAAGGACACACTGTTAAGCTTCCTCCAGCGCCATCATGATTAGTTTGTTTTTATTATTGTTTCTAATCACCATCATGATTAGAATCAATAACCATTTTTCTGCATTGGAGCTTGATAGTTTGGTGCAACACACAGAGGTGGTCTTGGCCAGCAGAGGGCCTCGGACACAAGTGAATAAACGTCTTTCCGCAGACTCTCCACAGAGAGCACTTAAACTGAGGTTTCATCACATTACAGTTATTTCTGATTCAGCCTTCCCCATTATTAATTAATGCAAGATGTGTATAAACAGGTTTTTTCATCCTTATATGAACATAATGTGTTACATTGTTTATCTCACAATAGATCTGATTTTGAATGTCTGCCGCATACTCTGAGGGTACTTCTTTTTTTGAGGCGTCTGAGGGAATGTAATACGTGTTCATGGAGGAGTTGATGGGGGACATAGATACAGTAGGAGGATTTCTGAGGTAAAGGTCTTTGAGCATCTGACGAACCTCAGCAGACGTCAGGGCCGTTAGCATCTGATGGACCTCAGAAGACTTAAGGGCCGTTAGCATCTGACGGACCTCAGAAGACGTCAGGGCCGTGGGCATCTGAGGGACCTCAGCAGACATCTGGCCATTAGCATCCGACGGACCCCATTAGCCATCAGGGCCCGTTAGCATCTGACGGACCTCAGCAGATGTCAGGACCGTTGGCATCTGAGAAACCTCAGCAGACATCTGGGCCATTGGCATCTGAGAGACCTCAGCAGACGACAATTAACATAAAAAAAACAAAGGCTGGCTGAGAGGTCTCTGCCTCCTATCTCTCCGGGACCAGACAATCAGCCTAATTGGCTGCACTGATGTGCTCGTCAAGGACTGACAGAACAGCACCAAGGCCTGGTTACTGCCGCTCGGATGGAGCGTGGAAGTATTTTCCCGACACTGTGTCCATCTAACTAGACTCCCTCTGCTTTCAAAATAGTTGCAATGTGCCCCTTTAAAGAGAGGGAACATCAAATCCATGCTGCAGTGTGGGCAGGCCCAAGGCTCCCTGAGGCGTCATGGGGGAAGGCAGGGGGCATAATCCAGCTCCTAGTCGCCTGTTTACGCCGGAGCTCTCCTCTACAACCGCAGGCGGGTAATGTGGCAAGTAGCCCAAGTTCCCTTTTTGTACAACAGCTATTCGAGCGAACCACATAAAATTAATACTGAGTACACAGAAATTCTATTGCAGCTAAAGCCCTGATATAAAGCTTCTACTTTTCAAGAAGGAAAGGAACATTCTAAGTGCACTTGACAAACCAAAAAATCTAATGGGATTTTGTATTTCGTAACCTCATGTTAGTGAAGCATGTGAAAGAGTTAGGCGTGGTATGTATAGTAAACTCATGGGCTGCTGTTCAAAAATGTTTTAGAGCACGCCACAGTGATGCACAGATGCTTTGAAAAACATAATAATTATTCTAAATAACTTCCCAAAATGCTGAAAATTTGGTTGAATTTTAAACATAGCCGTGTTGTGCTACCCATCGAGACCCCATAATACATGTACATGTTTGTTCTACCTACCTCCATCCTGGCAGATTGTGATTGATAGAACTGTGGACAGATGAGCTGATTAGACTCACAGTTGGCTCTGATGTATTGTTAATCACAGAGATGCTCTCATTAATGCTCTGTTTACTTCACTGACAACTCATTATATCATGGAAATGGGTTAAAACAAGCTAATTCAAATTCCTCTAAAACAACCTTGACTTGTAAAGAATTTTGTGAACTGTTAGACTGTAACAAGTAACCAGCCAGGACTTGGAGACAACCGCGAATGAAGTGAGAGGGCCTTATTTGTCAGCTGGCTGAAATAATTGCATCATGACCAGTAAACGTTCTCTACAGATTTGTGATTATCTATAGACTTTGGAAAGTGTTTAAAATAACATAAACCTTGACGTTATGCATCATAATGTGTCACTATTGCAAACAGACTTTAGTATAATTTCATGCTGAATTAAGTTAGTCAGTGATGGATTTAGATCAGGGCTCTCAAACCGGTTCCACGGAGGGCCGAGTGTCTGCAGGTTTTCACTCTCACCTTGTACTTGATTGATTAATTATGTCACTGATTGGTTAGGTATACCCTCATCTGGTTATTTAGGACTGAATCTCGAACTAATTTACAGGAAAAAACTAAAACCTGCAGACACTCGGCCCTCCGTGGAACCGGTTTGAGACCCCTGATTTAGATGTAGTATGAAACTACTTATTTTCTACCTAAAAATACAAGGACACTCACACGCGCACACACACACACGTTTAAACACAAACACAAACATTTGAAATAATTAAGTTGACGTCACAAATAAAATTAACTTTTGAAGTACAAGTCTATGAAACACTCTGAATGCAGCAGTACAACAGTACATGTTCTATAATAAGGAAGACTTCCCACTAGTTAGGTTATATTGTGAACAAAATGTTGGGTTTGCTATATACTATATTTACAAGTACACCTTTATTTTGAAGAGAAATCCAGAGGTACCTTCAATTTGCTGGCATGACAGGTGACAAACAGCACAGCCATACTGCCAGCAAGAATTGTCAAGAATAGGTTCATGAGCACTGCAATGTCCCTTCAAAATAAAAGTTGCAAATGTGTTTCATACTGTGGTTCGGTGGAGCCTGACAAATAGGCACCAACACCCTTCTCCCTAAAGGTACAAATAAATTCCTTTTGGTAAGCAACATCATTTTTTTGATTCATATTGGACAGATTTGGACATGGTTATTAATAAAAGTGCTCAAGCTGCTGACTCTAATGATCCCCCTCATTGTGTTGAGTTGTACTAACTAATTGTTAACTTTGTTGTACTGGGTAAAATATTTACTGTACTGTACCAAATATTTAGTTCTGCTTTTCTGATGTATCAAATACTTATGTCATGCAATCAAATGCTAGTTAATTACTTAATAATCATACAATGTGATTTTCTGGATTTTTGTTTTAGATTCCGTCTCTCACAGTTGAAGTGATATGATATCATATGATATGATAAAAATTACAGACCTCTACATGCTTTGTAAGTAGGAAAACCTGCAAAATCGGCAGTGTATCAAATACTTGTTCTCCCCACTGTATGTCTTGGAGGCTGTGGCTAACTTTGTGTCTTGTAGGCTAAGTACCAGTTTGATTCCGGAGTTCTAAGTTGGCCAAATTGTGGTGGTGTATGCGTTTATGTGAAACATTTCCTGTTCAATTGTGTCATTATAATGCATAAATCCTGATTTGTAGACCTGTAATGTTTTCCTCCAATGCAGATCTTGTGTCATCTTGTCAAGAGTTCAGTGCCTGTGCATCCATAGGGCAACAGCTACTGGCTAATAAGACAACAACAAACCATCCAAATTCTACATGAGGGACACATATGTCTTAAATAGGATTTTTCCAGATTGGTGCTTATATGTCCAAAAATACATGATTAAATTGTAGACCCGGTTAACAGTACTAATGGGGCAGACCACAGAGCCCCCTGGGGGAGTTAAGACCATGTGAATATTCATCTTTTCTCCGCATGCACACAAACATACAGTGTGGAAATGTACTAATGTGGCCATTGGTGAGCTGAGGGACAGCTGTGTCATTGGAGACTGGAACATTAGCTAAGCAATGCTAAAATCAATCTGTGATCCAATCAAAAGCTTTGTGTATCACACAGTAATGACAAGCAATTGGTTTCCGGAGACATTATGGGCCTCTGTTATGATTAAGAGGAAGCTCACAAGACTCACCCCTTTGCCAAGAGGACAAGCCCTGTCAGCAGGTTTTCTCTGCAACATTTTGTATCCCCTTTGCACTTTACAGTAGCTTGCAGGCTGATATAACTGTGAACTCATGTTTGCTAGCCGAGCAATTAACTATTTTTACAAAAGCAGCAAGTAACAGTAGTAATAGTGTGTGGCCAGTGTTTGCACGGTTAATCAAAATCGCCATTCATGTTGTTTCCCATTTTGGTTCTTACTTTTAAATCCTTGAAAGTAAGAACCACACACACAACACAAATGCCCAGAATTTGCCCAAAATGCTCTCAATTTAATCTCAACATTTATATTCCAATGTACAGTCACTAAACACAACTAAACATAACAATAATTTTATTAAACTGTGAATCATTACATGACCCTTGTTGTTGATGACCAAACTAAAGGTTTTTATGGTATTTCACAGAAATTGTATTTTACAATAATGACTCAAAAGTCAAGGATGGATTCACCACCAATGAATACACACTGTGAGGTTCTAATCTTACATTAAGTGTTTGCAGTTTAAACGTTTTGTAGGCTTCCAGGACTTGCATCACTAACATCGAAACAAACATTCTCAAGTGACAAAAAAGGTATAAACGAAATTAATTACAATGAACAGCTACACCACCTAGTATCATTTTAATAGCAAAACAAATGATGGCATTACATACACAGTTTTGTTGCTGCTCATTCCTTGACCTGTACAGTGTGACGAATCCTCTGAAACACATACTCCACTTTTGAATACTGTTAGATACCTGCAACAAAAGGAAAAGTAAGAGTACTGGGTGAGGTTGATTAGTTTAAGCAGGCTTTGGTTGAGATTTTCTGCTATATACATACATTTGGTTTAGTGTTTTTCCCCCCCCTGAGATTCTAGGTATTGGGAATTGTGTACAATCCAATATGTGTGCACTTTGAGAAACACATTTCATTATGCTGACCTGGCCATTCTTTAAAGAGCTGCTTAATGAGCATAATTACTCCTTCAGGTACATACCTATATTACCTGGTGCTTCTGGAACACAGGAGTGCCCTTTTGTTAAGCAGTTCCTTTATTTAATGATTTTCTCTGCGTCATTTACTCCTGTCGTGTTTGGGAGAGACAAAGATCACAATGATTTTCTTTTCTCTTTAGGGCTTCTTAACCTGTGTAACCTGTGCAGAAGGTTTAGTAACCAGGAAATGACGGAAGGCTTTTGCTTGCCACTGTCTGCTATTGATCGTTTGAGGTGGGATGATCAATGGAAGAGAGGGGGGGTGCCACTTTTACATTGGCCAAAGAAGCCGGTGCACCTTTTGTTGAAGAAAGACGAAAAATAATAAAGAAGCTGGTGCACCTTCTGTTGACTAATAGAAATTCAGAAATTAAAGATGCCAATTTGAATGCACCTCAGGAAAATCATCCCAATATTAATTCAGCTATGTTATGGAAACACACCTTGAATGTTAATTGGCATGGAATCAGCATTTCTGTCTAGATGCCTTTTAAATCGATATAATAGAGTTTACTTGTATTACCTGGTGAAATAACGATTAGATAAAATACATTATTAAATAAACATAGAACGTGATAGTATATTATTCTGAAAGACTTACTACGGATTTTACCCGGAAGTATTTCGTTGTTGTTGCTTGTTTGCCAGCGATATAAACCCTGCGATTGCCGGTAGGTTAACAGCATTTCATCACTGCGCAAGGCTGTAGGAGACAACTGCAACCGATTGGAGTCAACGTATTGTGTTACAAACTGTTGGAAATATTCTGACACCTGTCACGACAATAATTATGCTGCTCATCTAGATCTGCGTTCAAGAGGTATTTAGCACTTTTTTTGTTATTGCATTTTAGACTTCGCTGTTGTATTTATAAATCGTATAGTAATTAGACTCTTCCGGAGTCTGTGTAGCAGGCTGATAATAGGCTCATCAAGAAAGCCTTAGATTTGTTTTTCTTTAAATGTACATACAACCTGAAGTTTACAGTTGTTTTAGTCACGTTTCAATTATTGATGAAACCTATCGTTGCTTCTGAATTGTTGTAATGACTCCTCATAATTGTATGGTAATATAAAAATTACAGTTTTTTTCAAATTAGTTTAAGCATTAAGCAATGCCTTTCTAAAAAAACAATAACAAAATATTAAAGTAGCCTATTATTTGAGCTTGTGGACTGCATCCATAGCTTCATCTGAACATGGAAGTTGGTACATTTCCCCAGCCCTATCCTATAATTTTATAACATCAAGTGGTGTAAAGGTTCTAGGATGAAAATGAATTGTACCTTTCAATACAATAGAATGGGCTTGCAGTGTTATTTGGGGTCAATCCAACAATTGAGTTAATTGTACAAGTGTAAGTTAGTCCAATTTGCTGATAGAGCATTTAGAAACCCCCAACGTCAGGCAACGTAAATCTTAAGAAACATGTTCTATAGTACCTACAAATTAAGGCTATGGCATTTACTGATGGCCATGGCTAACGTCGAGTCTTGTAGACTTGATGTACTCATTTAAGTCTGCTGTATGAATGCATGCAATGGCTGAGTGGAGACTATAAAGACCCAAGCTGACAGTGACTCAGACCTTGCGATTTGAGAATCATCTCAGATGGATGCCACAGCAAGTCATGCTATTGGGACTGAGAATCATCTCGGATTAATGCCACTGCAAGTCATGCTATTGGGACTGAGAATCATCTCAGATGGACGCCACAGCAAGTCATGTTGTTGGGATTGAGAATCATCTCAGATGGACGCCACAGCAAGTCATGTTGTTGGGATTGAGAATCATCTCAGATGGACGCCACCGCAAGTCATGCTATTGGGACTGAGAATCATCTCAGATGTATGCCACAGCAAGTCATGCTATTCGGACTGAGAATCATCTGAGATTAATGCCACTGCAAGTCATGCTATTGGGACTGAGAATCATCTCAGATGGACGCCACAGCAAGTCATGTTGTTGGGATTGAGAATCATCTCAGATGGACGCCACAGCAAGTCATGTTGTTGGGATTGAGAATCATCTCAGATGGATGCCACAGCAAGTCATGTTGTTGGGATTGAGAATTATCTCAGATGGACGCCACAGCAAGTCATGTTGTTGGGCTTGAGAATCATCTCAGATGGACGCCACAGCAAGTCATGTTGTTGGGCTTGAGAATCATCTCAGATGGACGCCACAGCAAGTCATGTTGTTGGGCTTGAGAATCATCTCAGATTGATGCCACAGCGAGTCATGTTGTTGGGCTTGAGAATCATCTCAGATGGACGCCACAGCGAGTCATGTTGTTGGGATTGGCTCAGGAAGACTCCAGCTGTGAGGCATCCGCTGATCCGGATGGTTTGTTCCTCTGCCTCTGGACAGCTGGCAGGCTTCTGTCTGTCCTCTGAGTCAACCAGACGTGGCCTGACATTGTGAAGTGTATGTGTGTGTGTGTGTGTGGGAGGCTCTTTTTTGACAGGGCTCTTATGGTTGTCAAACCACAAGGGTGTGAGTTAGTATTATGTGTGCCTGTGTCTGAGCTTGGGTAATATTTGCAGTTTCTGCTTATGCGTCCAATCTGATGTGTAGAATAAATCAAAATCAAGGGCCTATTTCGGTTATTCCTTATCTCATCTCACCATTCCTCCTTCTCAAAATGCATTGTAGAAGAACATCTTAGATTGTTGAAGCTCAGAGGCATAGTGAGTGAGGACATTTCACATGAGATCATCCCACGTCTCCAAGCCATTATGACTAATTAGGTGTAAGTCCTTTCAAAACCCATTTGTTGGGTGACAGTTTACAGCATTAACAAAACGGTTCCTGGAGGATTCTTAATGGATATTTCCAATTAGAAATGTTGGGCAAGATGATGCATGCACTACAAGATGACCAAAAGTAGACTTTATTGGTCAATATCAGTAACTTCATACCATTATTACATTAGGGCAAAGCTGAGTGTTTTGTTTTATTTTTTATTCTTTTTGTTCTTGGAAATGCTATGGAACGCATCCTATATTTTTGAGGGCCCAAAGGGAATCACTAAAGGGCACTAAAGGAACCTTCTGGAACGTTTCTCGTTAAGTTAAGGGTTCACACTTGGCAAGAAAAAAAAAATATATGTATTTTCTAGTATAGACATGATACTGTGACATCAGAGAGTGTCCTCTGTTCAATACACGGTCTTAATAAAAAGACTGTGTGCTGACTACTATTGATTTTTATGGCATGGATCAATGAGGCAGGCAGTGGGCCAGAATGACTATTTATTACATAAAAAGTAAAAAATCTGCGTAGACCAGTTGCCCTTTTCTATTAAAAAGTTAATATAAAGGTAAGATAAAACAATCTTAACAACCCCTAAATATGTTCTGTCTGTTTTTTTTTTGTAAATTAATTGTGACTTTGAATCATTTAGGATATTTCGATCACATTTGAGCCAATGCTAATTTGTGACTGGACGTCTCCAAATAATTGCCATGGTGACGACGTTACCAGCTTTGACGTTGGAGTGATAGCTTTCACGTTTCATTTGTTAATGTTTGTGGATGTTTCTTACACAAAATATGGCATATTCCGACAACTTTTTCAAGTGACGTCAACCCCGCCATGCATTAAATTTTCATCTGATTGTTGTCAAACAAATCACCTCAAAGTACTTGTGAAAACATAATTCCATATAAAGCTTAGTCACATTAATTTGCTAAGAACAGTACATTTACACCGAGAATTTTACTTGCCAGTGACAAGCAAAATATTGGGACAGAATACACAAGATCTATATAAGGTTGGCATGTAAATACAATGGGTGGTGAGCTAATGGGATATGAGCAGTAACTATTCCCTATATGTGAATTTCCATATTTACAGGTCCATTAGATCCATCGGCTCTGCACACACATTACAAATGCATACATTTCAAAGACACCATCTTTGGCTTCGTTGACCAGGCTCCTGATTGTGCCTCCACCTGGTGGTGGTGGAGTCAGGGTCTAATGGTAAAGAGGTGTGAATAAACCATCTTTAGCCCCATGGTTGAGTCTGTGAGAGGAACACCACACTCCGGTTTGAATTGCATAGAGGAGGATGAAATTGTGCCAGAGATGCTCTATGCTATCCCTTCCTATGTACAGGCAAATGTATTAATAGATGGATGAGTTATCTCTTCAGTCACCGGGACACCTATCAACTAAGCTGTGCCTGTTTAAAATTGTTGCATGTCCTGTTCTAACTAACTGTCCTTCTTTGCTGCACCTGACCACACAACATTGTGCACTGACGGTAATTATTTTTCTGGATTATTTCTCTGGTTAGGTATAGTGTCCACCAAATTATTTTACCTCTTGGTAAGATGTTGTTGTTGTTGTTGTTGTTTTTCAGTTTGTGATCACGCTAAACTTTGAAGATCAAGTAGATATAAAGAAAACAACATGTTTTTCGTAGCAGTGTCTTTTGTCTACCTACAACTCCAATCATTTGGGTGGGCACTGTTTTCTTACTTGGTCACCTGTTTGTATAAAAAAGAAAAAGGGATTTACAAGGATTTATACTTTTGAGTGACAACCGTTCTTGAGAGCAATTCATTCATCTCCTTATCCCTCTGCTCTCCTAACAAGGATGTTTTGGCTGGTACGTACACATGCCCGGAGGAGAGTGACACTATCTGGCCAACTACCACTCGAGGATTTGGGAGTCTGTTTAACTTTTTTCTCTATGCCTTTGGTGCTAACTTGTAAGCCTGAAGGACAGCAGACTTTAAGCCTGGAGGACTACTGTAAAGTGACGTAGGCCTACTTTCTGAGCTTTTTCCACTAGAACACTTAAGCAGAGCACAGATTTCGATCTTCCACCGCTCAAACAGAGTGAAATATATGCTGTCCTCCTTTTCATTGTTGGAAGTTGGTGCAAGCTGATTCTCACTGTCTTTCAAGTGTCATGCTGATGTTCTAGTTGTTTTAGTAGTTTTTTTGACATTCTGTCAGACCACAACTTCAGCTAATCACATCTGCTTTCTAGTATTTCATTTTTGTTTGCAAGCTTAATATCTGTATGAAAAGCCGCTATAAATGCATCTTTTCCATAGTAAGTATTTAATCTCTTGGTGTATGTTAGACATTTTTTGGATGTTTGCCCTAAATACATTCCATCATGCCTCAAATGGCCTTTCATATAGTAGCATTCGGCAATAGTTGTACAAGCAATCATTGTTTGAACTGACATTGATGACTGCCTGTGAAAAGCTAAAAAAAAGAAATGTCAAAGGTGTTAAACCATAGTCTGTCCTTTGTATGTACATGACATGTATGTTTGAGGCATATCCGCCTTGGAGAAAGTGCAAAGCTTTTAGTTTATAGGACCATAGTTAAGCAACTAATGTTTGCTGTTTTGTGTTCAGCACCATTTGACTTCTTTGACTATACAATGCCTTTCCTGAATATTGTCACCCTTGGTAAATACACTACCAAGTTTGTGACACCCATATTAATTGTTGTGTTCGGGTGTTTCAGCCACACCCATTGCTCACAGGTGCATTCAAATCCAGCACATAATCATGAAATCTCCATAGACAAACCATAGCAGTACAATGGATCATATTCAAGAGCTCCGTGACTTTAACCAAAGCAATGTTATAGGATGCCGCCTCTGCCACAAGTCAGTTCGGGAAATATCTGCCCTACTAAATCTGCTAAAAGTGCCTGTAAGTGCTATAATTGTGAAGTGGAAGCATCTAGGAGTCCTTACTACCCAGCCATGAAGTTGTAGACCATGCAAACTCACATTGGGGCCTATCATCTCATCACTCACCAAAGAGTTCCAAACAACCTCTGGAAGCAACATCACCACAAGAACTGTGTGTTTGGAGCTTCACGAAGTAGGTTTCCTTGGCTGAGCCAGTGTATGTTGGCTGGAGTGGTTTAAAGGACACTGCCACTGGAATCTGGAGCAGTGGAAACCTGTTCACCAAGTAGCATGACTCTTCCCCAGTGCACAAAACGGTGTCCATAAAGACGTAGTTGCGTGAGGTTGGTGTGGAGCAACTTGAGTGGCCTGCGCAGAGCCCCAACCTCAACGCCATTGAACGGCTTAGGGATGAATTGCAACGTTGATTGCAAGGCAGGCCCTCTCGGTCAACATGGATGCCTGACTTCACAAATGCTCGTTTGGATGAAAGGGCACAAATTCTCACTGAGACTCAAATCTTGTGGAAAGGCTTCCCAGATGAGTGGCAGCTGGTATAGATGCTAAGAGGGGGGGCAGTACTACACAGTGGAATGAGGTACTTCGCTGAATCTTTCTGTCCTCTCCAAACCCAACCCTACGGATTGTTTCTTAAAACCACTATTTTGGTCTCATCTGACCATAGAACCCTGTCCCATTGAAATTTCCAGTAACATTGGTGCTTGAGTTTTTTTCAATAATCTCCTTTCAGTGAGATGTTACATTTTTGTGAATGTATTGTTAAGGATAAACTGCAAATATTAGTTTTTATGGTCTGTTTTGCTCATACTGTATTTATAAAGGGTGCCAGTATTTGTGGAGGACACTGTATATCTAGCTTTCTGATGGTTGTTTCTAGAATTACCCCTAAAAGTAAGACTCAACCGGTCAATCTTTTTATGTTCTGTGAATCGTTTAGGATTTACATTACAAAGAACAAAAGCTATTTTTTTTATTATTGTTCTTTAACCAGTTAGTTGAGAAGAAATTCAAATGGCATGATGGTAAAACACAGAACCTTGAATTGATGTTTAGAAGATATAAATACATAAACATTGTATACAAGTTAATAAACATAGTTTCAGTCACTACAAACTATGCATAGTTATGGGAGTAGCCAAACAGCAAATTAGAAAAGTTTGATCGCATCATTGTTTTTGTTTTCCCAGATGAGTCCTAAAATGAATCATGAAATTGCTTGAAGGAGCCTATTATTACATTGCTGGTGTTATAACAGTTACTGTACAATGTTTACTGTAGGTAAGCCACAGCCACATGTTTTTATTGAACTTACTAGAAGCACCAGGTGTGTTGAATTTAGGCAGTCACCAAACTACAACCCTGGTTCCAAAAGTTGGGACACTACATAAACTTTAAATGAAAACAAATGTAGATGTGCAAATCATTTAAACCTCCTTTTCGATAGAAAATTTTATAAAAACAACATTAACTGAGACATTTTGTTTATGGAAAAATGTATCCCCACTTTGAATTCTATGCCAGCAACATGTTTAAATATAATTTCAGAGAGGATGGGTCTGTCAGAAGGGAGGATGGGGAGGCTTTCACCCAGAAACTATTCTGTTTTGTAAATCATTTTGTTTGCTCAGGAAAACTTCTGAAAACCATTGTCTGTGAACACCGTAAGTTGCTGCATCCACAAATGCAAACTCAAAGCCAGATATAAACAAAATCCAGAACCCCCCCTGCCTACTCTGGGTCCGAGCTCATTTAAGATGGACTGAGGCCAAATTTTAAAAGGCAGCATTCAAGATGGTATTGGGGTGCATTAGTGCAGGTCACCTAAGAGAAGTGCACATCTATGAAGGCACCATTAATTCTAAACAATATATACAGGTTTTGGAGAAACCTATGCTGACATCCAGACAGTCTTTCAGGGAATGCCTTGCTTATTTCAGCAAGACCATGCCAAACCATGTTCTGCACATTGTACAACAGTATGGCTCCATGCTAATCTGGCCTGACTGTTGTCCAGACCTATCACCCATTGAAATAATTTGCCGCATTATGATATGAAAAGTACGACAAAGGATACCCCGAACAATTGAGCTGCTGAAATTCTATAATTCGCAAAAATGGGAATACATTTCACTTTCAACACTACAGCAATTGGTCAGTTCCCAAACGCTTACAGAGTATTGTTAAGATGTCATGTCATTTTTGTTGCGTGCTCCTCGGGGTTTCAGACTGGGTGTTTTTTTTAAAAGCACTTTGTGACAACTGCTGATGTAAAAAGGGCTTTATAAATACATTTGATTGATTGACAGGTAGAAATGCCAAATTTTTGAAGCGTGTTGCTTTCATCAAATTCAAATTCATATCTCCATTTGATATATTGTTTTTGTACATTTTTTGTTTTTGGGTGAAATATAGGCTTGAATGATTTGCTCATCACGGCATTCTGGTTTTATTAGCATTCCAACATTTTTGGAAAAGAGGTTGTAATACATTAACCCAGATGAGTCAGCTGTGATGCCTGCAGGTAATACAGAATCCTGCAGCACTTGTGGCGGTGCAGTAATATGTTTGCCTACTACTGCACTAGCATATAAAGCCTATTCAGCCATTTCCTTTTTTTCATATTTCTGACCTACAATTCACAGTCCTGGGGCATTGTGTTCTGTCTGATGTGCTTCAAGCTCCCTCTGGGTTTTACAAAACATTGTTATTTTTGCCATACTTATCGGAGTTATTCAATCCTGGCCCTGTAACCAAACCCCCAGTGTGCGGAGGCTGGTATTCCAGCTAATCAGTCATCCTAATGATTATTAGATTCAAAGTTTTGAAGAGTGGCTGAAACAAAGCTTGCAAAACCTTTTGGGTCTCCAGTGCTTACTCGGCTTCAGAGTTGATCGCCTGTTGTCATAACCACTTCTTTAGAAAGGAGTCCTTCCTTCCTGCCCACGTGTTGGCAACCATCGACCGTGCATGTGTTTCCCCCTTTCATACTGACATCAAGCTCACTGAACTCAAGGCTGGCTGGGTATTCTGAGGTGTCTGTGTGTTTCTCTCCCAGTAAATGATGCCTGATGTTGTCTGTCACATTAATCACTGGAATGTCAATTGTATTTATAAGCTGTTTGTGTGGCTTTGCGTGCTTTTACAATTCAATGTTTCTGTATTTCTATCTACTGGTCTTATATATGCTTTATTTTTTTTCCCCCTCATGGCCTTTTATTTTTTTCGTATTGTCAGTCGGAAGAGACATGGAGGGATAATGGTAGAGTATTGAACCCTAGTCTTTGGTGGGTAACCATATACTGTACAGTGAGATCAAAATGCAACTCATGCTTATTGAAAATTCTGCGTTTGTTTATGTAAAGGCTGAAATTAAGAAAAAATATAGCAGACTTTTTGATAAAATATTTTACTGTAACCAACAACAAGTGGAAAACAAATGTATAATTTCTCAAAAAAAAGAAAAAGATTAATCAAGGGAACCCACTTGTTTTGGACACATTAATATTTGGGCTAAATTCCAACCACATTCATTGATAAATGTATACTGTTGATGTCCACTGCATGGAGCTGGGTAGATTGATAGGATCATGCAAAGGGGGACAACGTTTTGCATAAACATCTTTTCTTGGTAATTGGAAACGTTCTTGCTCGACAGGGACATTTTGTTTTAAATAATTCTAAATTACTTTTCATGTAAAAATGTTCTGTTATTTTTATTTTGGCAGTAAGCCTCTACTTGTAATAAGCAAAGGACAAATGTAAAACTCTAGGATCTAGATAGATTTGATCGTATAATGTCAAATCCTCATTCGTCACTCTTATTTGTGGTGTACAATCATACACTTGTCGAAAAATAGAGGCATAGATTACATGCCTTTTATTGTGTCTGATGGAGATATATTTCTTAGATTGTCCTTTTTACATCATGATTGCTGATATCATTGCCTATCAAAAATAAACCCCTGAGAAACAAGATCCTCTTTTTTATGTTTTTGAGCTACATGGAGGGCAAAGTCAAAAAGTTATCTATGTTAATGCCTCCGGCACTCCTAAAAGCCTGTGGTTAAGTTTCACTCAAAATCTCTCCCTTTATACCAGAAATAATGCCAAGAGCCTAGCTGTTAGTGATTGTGTGGCGTAACAGTCGCCTCATTGTACCATGTAGTCCCGCCCTCCCAGTCACCACTGTGTAATTACACACACTCTGTTCACTTCACGGTTCATATTGCTTCTGACATCTTCTAAAATGGAGGTCCCCGCCCTGGCCCTTTAACCCGGTGAAAGAGGATTTGGGAGAGGCTCGCTCTGCTGTCTCGCCTCATTCATCTCTCTGTGCAGTGGTGCTGAGGGTGTGGGAGAGTCGAGAGAGTCGAGAGAGAGAATTCTCCTCACATTCGTCCCGTTTCTAGTCTATTGACCGTCTATGGGCAATGCATTTCTGTCAAACAGTGGAAGCTAAACAAGGATGAAAACCGGACAAATCTGTTGAAATATTGGTCTGTCCTCCGCCAGCGCGTCAACATGTCCTCCCCAGGAGAGTACTACCGCTGTTCTCTGCTGATGAAGACCCCTGTTTTGCTACAAGGTGGTCTGTATTAGGGAGAACTGAAGAGTGGACGACATCAAAACAATAAAACAACACAAATGTAATCATGTAGTAGCGGGTACTCTATTTATGCCTCTCCCGTCTGTGCAGTGTTGGTCTGTTGTGTCATGGCCTTGCGCGACGGATGAACGGAGGCACGCTCTGTACAACAATGCCCCCGCAGCAGTATGATGAAGAGAAAATCACGTACGCGGCTTTAGCGGATGTTGTCTCCCTGTGGTTGCAGTACGTTTGACCCACTTTGGATAAACATTCATGGAACTATTTTACGCCTCGTAAAACTTTGTTTTCTTTCCATTGCAGGGGCCATGTCTATCCTGGGCTGCCTTCACTGTGGATCATCATCCGCATCACGCGAAGCCCGCGGCAGTTGCTTGACCTTTGGGGTAATACTGGCCGTGCCCTGATTGGCCTTGGGACGACGCCAAGACCGAGTTCACTTATACCGGACTGAACAGACATTGAGAGTTTGGACAAGTCCAGCCCACAGTTATGGGAGTACATTAAAGACATATAGACTATAGTTTGAATGCCCTGTAGGAGTTTTTCTGCATCATGGAGTCCGGAGAGAGTCTGGGGCTGTCAACAGCAGCTGTGGTGGCCATCGCCTGCAATGCCCTGGTAGCCATTCTCCTCCTTGTCCTGTTCCTCATCCTCTACAAGGCCTGCAAGGTGCCCTCCAGCCAGGAGAGGGTGCCTGTGCTAGCGGTTCCCCCTGGTCAGACTCCGCAGATCAGCGAGCACAAGTACCTGCTGACTTCCTGACTCGCGGCCAGAGAGAGGCGTCAGGGAGGTTCTGCATCAGAGAGGAGCGACTGGAAATGCATGTGTTTCTGCTGTCTTGAAGGAAATGGCCAGGCTAGGAGAAGAGCTGACTGTGCATTAACAAATCACCATGTAATCCCTCCTATGAAGGACCAAAGAATCACTGGACACCGTTACTCTGTGCTCATCAGCAGCTACAGGATGAAACCACCTGCAACAGTTGATAATGTGTGCCAGTGAACAGTTGGTTTTATGAACTCGATTTTGTCTCCTTTGATCTTCCATGTCCCGGTGGAACTGACAGACATAAAGGAATGCTAACAGATGTGTCAAACCCACACATACACACACACACACACACAACTCTGTTTGAGGACTGTACTGATTTGCATATATCAACTAATTTGCATGTATCTACTAATTCCAGGGCTTGAGGCCCATAGTCTGCCTGACACTGGCTCTCTGGTTGCGTCAGCCAGTCTATGAGGACCTGCCCCTGATTGAAGAAGCAAAGTTGTGTGTACTCACTCTAATGTAGTTGACCTATAGTCCTCAGAGGCAGCAAGTTCAGTGACGGGAAAGATTGTCAAGTGAGTGATGGGCAACTTGGAAATGGGGAATGATTAGTGGAGTGAATCGCATTCAAGTTCTTCCTATATGTGAGGGCATATAACGGCAAATTTGAAAGCTTATCTCCCGTTTGAATAGGTTAAATGCCATTCTAACAATCCATTATGGCTCATGGGAGATTATTTCCAACGAAGTGGTTAACCAAAGGAGAGGAACAGTAATATATTTTGGATTTCTTTTTCTCACTTCTGTGCATCCATATCCATGAACAACTGTCATTGGATTCACAATAACTTTTAGGACAATATCGAAATGAACTTAATATACTCAATAAAATAAAACAAAACACAGAATTTTACAATGCTGTATACTTTTAGTATGACGAACAGACTGTGAGAAGGTGAACAGCGAATTGATTCTGAAAAATATGAACAGTAGCTTTATAGTAAGTAGATACAGAAGGCATGAACATATTGGGTTTGTAGCTGGAGTACAGTAATGAATAACATGTCCTGCATGATGAGGCCTCTAGGTTGTGCTGTTCTCCGGCTCACGCAGTAAGCTCAGCAGCTTCTCCATTTTGGCGATCTCCACCTCAGGTCCTTTGGGAAGCTCCTGACCCTTCTTCTCCTGGAGGCAGACATCCACACACATGTCAACAACTAAAAGGGAAACCATCTGACCTTTTTTATGAAGATAGAAAAACATACAATATACTGGGAAGTAAGAGATGAGAAGCAAAGACCCCTGACGAAATGTAATGCAGTCTATGCCATTCTTTCCTGAGAAAAAAACAAGAGACACTTGCAGAAAGTACTACTGCAAATATGTTACAATCATCCATCATTTATTTGAAACCAAAATAACCAAATTGAAAATGGTTTAACTGGTGCCCAGTCTAATATGGCCAACTGGCATTTCTCCCAGGATGAATATCCAGCACCTAGTACCTCTTTATCGGAGATTGTCACTATGGCTACCACCCTAGCAGATGGAACACTTTGCATTTGACGAAAGGCCTTTAATTGTATTAACATCCTTTGGATAATTTTCTCAAGAGTGCTGATTCCTTCCCGCAGTTCTTGTCCAATCTTGTTAGTAGTAATGACTAAGGAAATACACCATTAAATCTAGCGTTCATAGCAGTACGTCTGACAGGGTGTTAACGTCTAATACTCCATCCAGATGTTAAGGTAACAATACCAGGCAGGGTCTGGTGAACACACATGACCTACAGATGCTCATTCCTTTTCCAGTTGTCTGGTACATTCATGCACAGATAACCTTTGGGACACCTTGTGAGTGCTGTGATCTTCATAGATAAAACTAATTTGTAATGTAAAGGATAAAGTGCTTTAATTTGAATATTCCTGTAGCTATTGAATTCTGCTCCCTTTCCGTTTTAGGCGTTTCACCAGATCTGATCATTACACACTGATATCATCAAACAGTTGTTGCCTAAAGGGCAACGTTGCACTTTCTTTACATTGCTTACGTTGTCTATAAAAATAAGGTGAAATTAAAGTATTCTTTATTTCACTTAATATTGCAAAAGCGTATTTCTTCATTCAGAACTTTTATATATATATATATATATATACTTTTAAATCAGATCAAATAAACAAATGGCATTGACAAAACTCAAACCCTAAATTCCAGGATTGAAACTATTTTGCAACACCAAATCTGGACAAAATAACTGCAATTATGTGCTTTCTATTGCAATGAATGAGCTTCCTAAACCTAAAAATCCCCCCAACCCTAACATTAAACCCAATTGTAACCGGTTACGGTTACATTTGCTTTTTTTCTAGTGTGGACTAATTGTCAAGTTTTACCATTTGTGTGTGATGCATTTCAATATGAGACGGCCACACAGCCAAATGACAAATACACTGTATTTTTCACATTTTTTTTGTGCCTTAAAATGTCATGCATTTACAATTTGCACTTCTCTACATACCATACTCCTACTTAAGAGGTGTATTTTTTGTGAAATAAATATTGTGAAATTGTGAAATGATTCATTACTTAGCTTTTTTCAGGCAAGATGTTTGCTATCTGGGCATTAAATGTTTATTTGCTCATAATAACACAATATAACTGAAAACAGTAAATAATCCAATAAAAAAATAACAATGTCTACAATGTATATCTTGTGAGATCGCTAAAACACATGTCCTCCTAAGCAATGTTGCAGCTAATTTGGAAAGGTAACTTGCAGAACTGACTGTAAGATTGATTTGATCAGCTACACAACTTCTTATAAGACCTGTCATGGTACTTTAGTTCCAGATGACTCAGACAAATTGGCAGACACATCAATGAATTCCCTTCTATCCCTCAAAGAAGTGATCTTTAATGGGAAACTCCACAGCTAAAGATATTTCTTTACCAAATAATGATTGAATTTCTCTTTCAACAGTGGATTGATTGAGCCTGCTGTCTGAACTAAAAAAGGAATGGAGTCACGATTTGTAGCAATTTTAGTGGCCTTTGTTTTTCCAGGTTGCTCAGTCACACTAGTGGCAGATAGACTTGGTTGTCTGTGTTTAATAGAGCCACTGTAATTTTTGGTTGTTGTGCCTGTTGCCAACAACATTGTAGGATAGCTAGATTGTTAGCCTGATGGGAGCCCTACTTTCCTATCAAAATGTTTCTCTGGAGTTTACTGGCTGGTCTTTTAAAGATTGCCAAAACAATGGCTGCTTCTGGCTGAACATCGCTATGAATGCTGTATATTATAGTATGCTAACAACCAGGAAATGTAGATGGCCCTTTTCTACAAGTGAAACACAGATGAACTTGTATTTGTGTTGCAGGAGAAAATTGTAAATGTTGATGGAATTTATGTAAACGCCATATACATCATGGATTTGCATGTAAATTGAGCAATGACATTTGTACTGTATGAAATGCATCTTTTTTGTCTTCCACCGTGTTTCCCGTCTTCAACTTGCCCATTTAAATAGCTTTAAAAAGAATTCTCAGGTTGCCCAATAGTTTTGAACCTTACTGGATATTAAAAATACATAACCTAAATACTGTAGATGTATAGGTCCCACCCCGCTGAACATTTCTTGGTGGTAACTACCTACAACATTCATGTCATGCCACACATTTTTAATTGGATTCCGGACTGGGCTCTTACTGGGCCACTCAAGGACTTTTATCCCAGATTCAGTTCTCGCAGATGTTTTCCTCGAGGACTTTTCTTGCACATTGCTTTATTCATTTTCCTATCGATCCTGACTGACAACATGCCTGTAACATGACGCTGCTGCTCCCAGCTTAAGTGTGGATGTTGTTCCTTTGTTGATGCACAAAACTGTGGTTTTCATCTAGGCCCAAACCGTTCTGCTCTAGGATCTCCTGTGTACACTTTTCACAACTTTACATTTGTAATTCAAATCAGGGGCCTCTTATCAATATTGCCTAAGAAGATCATGCTGTCTTATTGTTGTACACACTCTTGGCATTTCATCTGCTGTTCCAAACACCCCTAATTAAAGCTCATGACCATAAATGTAGGGAATATACACTGCCGCAAAAACAAAATACAACAATGTAACCAATGAGTCATGTGTTTCACCTGGAAACTTGCCTTCACATTCAGAAGCATCTTCATACCATCTCATATCACCTGCAAATGGAATGAATCAAAGGCTGTTCTGTTCACCTACTGTACTAGATTTGGGAAGGTGCTTCTGTCTATGGATGTGGTCTATACTTCTGTTTTTAGGAACACATAAATGTTAACAAAAATCGCTTTGTTTCCAGTCTGTTAAGTAATGGTTCCAGCCTGTTAAGTAATGGTGTATGGACCGAGTATAAATCTCTTTGTTTTGCCCGCATTTCCTGGTTATGTTCTTCTTGGTGTGATGCCTAACATAAAGTTAGTGTCAATAACCACAGGGGGGAGGCACTCGGACGTGCATCAGATTGGCATTTATTATCTTTGTTTTCTGATCCAAATGTGTATGCCGAGACTATCTGTTGTACCGATATCTGCATTCATGGAGTTGTCCATAAGACTTTTGTGGTCCCAGACTGGGCTTAATCTGTCTCCATGAAATCGACCCATATGCAACCTAGGGAATGCTGCACATTGGAAACGGTAACAAAGAGTAGAAAATGGATGTTGAGCAAAATATATCCACATTAACAGTACCACATACACTTTAACAGCCATTTAGCACACACTTTGTGTTGTCATTTATGTCCAAGGCCGCTTTCATTGCCCTGAGGTTATGGACATCCCAGTGATTGTAAACACTATCTGTCACGGCCGTAGTGTGGAGGTGAACCAAATGCAGACATTGTTGATAAATGAAAAGGTGATATTTAATCCAAAACAAGACGTAACACAAACTACACGGACTGTACACGTAAAATGAAAGGTCTATCTAACATAAAACGATATACAATAAACATGTAGAGCATTCACTTGCAAATGAATCAAACAAAGGACAAACCGTGAGCTGTTGAGACAAAAACAACTGATGCCAATTGGACAACAGAGTAGAGACCACCAAAAGAAAGGTCCGTTAGTGAGCCATTCATAGCATACTGTACGTGTAGTATTCCCTTATGGAGCCATTCATAGCATACTGTACGTGTAGTATTCCCTTATGGAGCCATTCATAGCATACTGTACGTGTAGTATTACCTTATGGAGCCATTTATAGTAAATGTTACGTATTTTCATTTAAATGTACATGTTTTCTTAATGAATTTAAGCTTTCTTGTGTTTTGGTGGCTACAGACCTTTTAAAGTTCAAATATTATATATAGGCTAAGAACTAACTGAATGAATGACTGGGCTGCATCTGTAGCAACACGAGAAAGCCTAATCACAAAGAAAATATTCAACAATACTCCGGACAAATTATCAATAAAGAGACTAGCAGAGCCAAATTATGCTTTGGGTGTGTGCATTTCAGATGAGTCATTTGATCGGCCTGATGTGCCTTTTTGATGATGGAGAGGCCTGATACACATCTATAGTGGTTACAGGAGAGTTGTCTCACTAGAAACGAATCGCAGTGACAACCAAATGTGCAGTGGTCTAAAGCTTAAAGCATACTAAAGGAAATTAATCCAACATTTTTTTCCACTTTGGAAGGATTTGGCTTTGTCTGATATTCTTTGGGAGGTTCTCATTGAGGCACCGCGACGCAGATTGTGTTCAACCGAAAAAGGCAGGGCGTCAGCATGTCATAATATTATTAAGGACACCTGGCTCAGCCGCAGGGATTCAACTGTCAAAAATAATTATAGGGAGTATTAAAATGAACAGGAACAATGGACTGACTGAACGCTTTACCTTCTAAAAGAATTCGGCCATATAAAATATGACAATGTGAAATCATTCCGGAATCCATTTTTGCTTCAGCAAATATGTTATTTTTACTATGACAAATGAATTTGACGGTCCTGGGAGGGAAGAAGGGTTTGAAGGTACCTTTGACCATTCCTTTATACAGAATACTTCCTGATCCTTCATGTCGTGACTATAGTCTGCAATAGAATTGGCATAAAAATAGAGACACCAGGAACCTATCTATTTTGTGTCCAGTCCACCCCCCCCCCCTCTCCAAATCAATAGTATTAGGCTATACTGCTGAAACTTTAATCAAGTAGTAATAGTTTCCTGTTACCTGATGGATAGGCTACTTGTATCGTATATGACCAAGGCTTATTCACAAGTTATGATTGGTTGAGTAATCCTGCCCTTTGGCTCTGACCTTTAACCCCAACAGCTATCAGGAGCACATCAGACTGACCTAAGGGGCTAGTTGGGAGGCATTCTGATGAGTTGGGGTCTGGGGTTGCCTGGGCCTAATCTGGGTGATCAAAATTGGCCTTAGAAGCTGTGCTTTTCTCCCAGGAATTGACTGGGCTCATTAAACCATGTACATCAAAACATGTATCCATACCTTCACAGTTATGATGAAATGTCAAACTATTATATTTCTGTGTATGATACATTAACTGCACAGAAAATTAACAGCTTCCAAAATGAATTTGTTCATCCAAAATAATATAGACTTCATAAATATTGAGCCACATTGGACAAAAAGCATACATTTATCAGGGGAGAATCATGTCTGTTTGATGAGTAAGCTTACACAGTTATTCTGAGGAAAATATTCACTCTGTCTTTATCAAGCTAATGTTTTGCCTTTTTAAGCCTGGAACTCGTCAATGTTTAGGGGGGGTTATACGTCAACCAATGTTTAGGGGGGTTATACGTCAACCAGTGTTTTGGGGGGTTATACGTCAACCAGTGTTTAGGGGTGTTATACGTCAACCAATGTTTAGGGGGGTTATACGTCAACCAATGTTTAGGGGGGTTATACGTCAACCAATGTTTAGGGGGGTTATACGTCAACCAATGTTTAGGGGGGTTATACGTCAACCAATGTTTAGGGGGGTTATACGTCAACCAATGTTTAGGGGGTTTATACGTCAACCAATGTTCAGGGGGCTATACGTCAACCAATTCTAAATGGCATTCTAGCGGTTCGCCAGGTAGCTATAGCCTAAATGGACCATAACAGAAGCCCATCTTCAATTAACTGCTCCAATTTGAATTTGTGATGCCTTTGGAACGTAGCTCATGGGTCCCATTAGTTAGATGCATTTTTAATAGCCATGTATTTCCGTGGGCCTGATGGGAGCATCGGTATCTGGGCGCAGTGTATTGGGTGCGTTGGGACCCTTACTCAGTGAGGAAAGGAGGAGGGAGAACAACTGAGAGGCTTGGGAAAGAGTCAATAAAGTCAAATGAAAGCCATCCATTCAGCGATATTCAAGTGACAAACGGATTTTTGGGTGGTTAAAAACAAGAGAGGTTGGCAGGGCATTCCCTTATCCAATTAGAACACTGCTCACCTAATCACCGTTAGCATTGTGAGCTAGCCCAACTGGCTGAAAATACGCCCAGAAATAAATTCACCCAAAAAAACTAGGGCATTGGCATCCTAATCCAATAACTAGGTCCAAACCTTCGGTCAGAAGTGGTGCAGTTTATGACTAGCATGCCCTGGGTTGATGTGCGTCCAACAGACACAGTGTCTCGGGTGTAGCACCGTGTCATATAGGTTCTGCTGTGACATCCCTTTCGCACTAAGAGGTGCCCGGCTCTACCATCTTACCTTGGGTTTGCTGCGCAGGTTAGGTGAGAGCTTGAGGCTGGTGACATATCCCCGATCGTCTCCCACGATGATGATGGGATACGCGGGGTTAAACTGGATATGAGTGAGCTTGGTTTTCTTCTTGGCCACCACTGGCTGCTGACAGATGGCTTCGTATTTGTTAACGCCAAGGTCAAAGACGTGCACCTGAGTACAAACACAAAGAGATGGAAGTGTCAACAAATAAACAAATGCAAGGGGAATCAATTGGTCAAAGCTCATGTTGTTCGGCCGCGAACCGCTCCAGCTGGTGACCTCTATGTGACAAACTCATTAAGCAAGTAGAGAGAGATTCATAGTTGGGGTGCCAGTGGGACCATCTGGGGTGCATTCCAGACACCGTTGGAGACTATACCACAGAGGGGGTATCTGTGTCTTCTATTCAAGCAATTCTGACAGGATGTACCAACAGTTATAAAATGGTATTGTAAGACAAAACATACAGCTCTGATTAATGTAACAGTTGCACAATGAAAGTTATTACATAAAGACACCACTATTAACACACAAATAAAGAAGTATGGATAATACAGGCACATAATTACAAGTCAGACAACAAAAATGGCAAATCAAATGAATAAATGTCAAACATACACACACATAAAATCTTTGAATAGGTACAGCATCTTGCAAATGTCTTAGGTTACTTTTATTAAAGCTGTTTAAAATCCAGTAAATGTGTGTTTAATTGCTAGTACAAACACTATATGACATTAGAATATATATGAATGTTTATTTTTTTTTTTTATTTCTTCAGAGAAATCAAGCTGAAACCTGAGTCTTGTTTAGAGATGAATCCTGTATTATGGCAAAAGTAATTAACATTTATGCAGATTTGAAGTACACGCACAATAATCAAAAGCCATCACAGAGAATAATAATGGACATTACAATAAAAAGTATTTATTTTGTTGTCTGATTGCTTTTAATTGGGCATATTGAAGACAGAAAACGGGTAAGACCCAAAATGTGTCTTGAATCTGAAACAGTTTTGTCACTTTCCTGAGGGACAAAAGGAAGTGATACTTAATCGGTTAGTGATACTTGGAGCAGAAATCTGCTGATGGAACAATATTAGATCAACGGCCATGTCAGAGCTCAACCAAATTGAAGTTATGTAGGATCAATTAGGTAGAGTCACAAGACTACCAAAGTCAAATGTACCAGTTTGCATTATACGAAAAGCCACAGTAAACACTGATTTGCTTTTAAAAACACAATATAGTTGTGTAACGTTTCATTGTCGTAAAGTTTCTGTGTTTATTTTAATGTTATATAGATGTTGTTCTCAAACAAATTATGATTACTTGAAGTATTATCTTAGGAATAAACTGGAAAACATGTCGTTTATCTAATGCACTCATACCGGCAAGCCCTATAAATAATGTATGCCTATTCTGGGAAAGGTTAAACTGTCATGCCCGCCCCAAATGGAAATGCTAGATAAATGACCTTTTCATTGTGATGGTTTTATTAATGTAGGTGTATTTCATATCTGTGGATTTGTTTGTAAAAGAGACCTAGGTCCTCAGCTTGATTTCTCAGTATAAATCTTGTCATGTGTATTTAATCCCAATTCAAAGATCAGCTATAGATTTTTGTTGGCTCATAGAAGGGCATTATCCCAGCAGCAAGACCGGTATCTGCTCCTTTATGTGAGGAGGAACAGGAGGAGCACTTCCAGAGCCCTACAAAATGACCACCAGTGGGCTACTGGTGTGCATGTTTCCGACCAAACTGTCAGAAACAGACTCCATGAGGGTGGCATGGGGGCCCCACATCCTCTAGTGCAGGGGTGGGCAAACTACGGCCCGAGGGCCAAATGCGGCCCGCGAGGCTGTTCCATCCGGCCCGCGGAAGGTAATAAAATGGTTTTGAGGGGAATTCAAAAACAACTCACCAGCTCATTCTTATGCATCAGTCAGAATTTAAACTATTTACACATTATAAGGGATCCACTGTACATATGTACTGTATGTTTTAACTTTTGCCCTTTTCTGGCCTGCAAATCATTTATGATTAGCAAATTACAAAAACAAATGTGGCCCCCCATTTAATAAAAAAATCCTGATGTGGCCCCTGAGCCAAAAGGTTTGCCCTCCCCTGCTCTAGTGGGACCTGTGCTTACAGCCCAGCACTGTGCACCTAAATTGACTTTTGCCAGAGGACACCAGAATTGTCAGGTCTGCCATTGGCGCCCTGTGTTCCCGTGATGAAATTCACGCAGGTTGGAACAGCCTGTAATTTCAATTGTTTACTTTGATTTTCGGTGTGAGTTTGAATTCAGCCCTTAATCGGTTGGTGATTTTGGTTTCCAAAAGTGTATCTTTAGTGTATTTCCTTCATTGAGACCTTCATTGAGATGTGTGATTTAAGTGTTGAGTGTTGATTTAAGTGTTGACAATAGAGTGTCTATCTGTAACTTAAAGTGGGTAGAACCTCTGTATTCACTGTCATTGCACGCAGAACGCTGCACGGACATTTTACAAATTTACTCAATAACCCCAAAACTATAGGGCAAATTAGTCAGGTGGGCGGGGCTTAAGTGCTGGTCTTGTGCAGTCACATCCCGAGGATTCTGACATTTATAGCGTAGCTGCAGATTGGACCGTTCATCCAACACACACACAGCTTGCGCTGACTCATCAGAGCCGGGCCAGCCGGCGATCGGTCGGTCACAGCAGCGACCCCAGCTGCCCTATTCTTAGTAGGTTACACCACAAACCACAATAACAACACGTCAAGCCAAGAGGCAGGCTTCTGGTCATTAGCGACACAGCCAGTAACCCACACAGCCAGTAACCCACACAGCCAGTAACCCACACAGCCAGTAACCCACACAGCCAGTAACCCACACAGCCAGTAACCCACA
>JACXGK010006128.1:0-30164 GCA_016801125.1 Novumbra hubbsi
ACCCTCCAGTAATAGTCATTGAGGAGGTCTGGTACTAGCCAGTAGTAGTCATTGATGTTCTCTAGTAATATGGACCCTCCAGTAATAGTCATTGAGGAGGTCTGGTACTAGCCAGTAGTAGTCATTGATGTTCTCTAGTAATATGGACCCTCCAGTAATAGTCATTGAGGAGGTCTGGTACTAGCCAGTAGTAGTCATTAATGTTCTCTAGTAATATGGACCCTCCAGTAATAGTCATTGAGGAGGTCTGGTACTAGCCAGTAGTAGTCATTGATGTTCTCTAGTAATATGGACCCTCCAGTAATAGTCATTGAGGAGGTCTGGTACTAGCCAGTAGTAGTCATTGATGTTCTCTAGTAATATGGACCCTCCAGTAATAGTCATTGAGGAGGTCTAGTAATAAGGACCAGTATGTCTCTGATTATCTACAATTTACCAATTAATTGTTTGATGTTTGAAAAATTGCTGTATTTCACTAAAGTGTTTTTAATGGTGATCTCCTTTTTTACAGTCAAGTTTATCTTTCACCAAGAAAGTACTGCAAATGCCAGTCATTACTTGATATTAACGTAACAAACCTGTTTAACTGCTTTGCCCCTTCAGCCTTGTATTGTACAGGACATTATAACAGGTAGCCTAGCGGTAAGAGCATTTAGTTATTACTATATTACAGTTAATATTTCCACAAACATGATCCAACTGTGAAACAGCCTCAGGTACGTGGTGGTGCATTACTGCCGGTCAGAGTGTAGTGGGTTAAAATGCCTCCTCCAGAATTCCGTTAAATGTAATGTTGAGTCTGTAGTATGGAGGGGTATTAACCTTTCAGAGTACAAAAAATGTTGTTCACTACACACAAACCCACACACACACACACACACACGCACACAGAGTGACCTTGTCTTTCTGTCTTACAGCCGACAGTTCGTACAGCTCCGATGGCAGCACCGCCACCTCGGACCTGGAGGATCAGCTCTTCCTGTCTTTAGATGACTAGACTGGAAACCGGATGTGACCTCAAGCAGGAATGGCCAAAGCCACAGAACAAGTATACATCCATCAAACCTTTTTGGCTGGAGGAACCAACAACACACACCCTGTGAATGTGAAGTTAATAAGGACATTTTTATTAAAACCATATTGTTTAAAACATGTCTGCTGTGAGGAGAGAGATTGTGAAGGATTGAGTTTTTTCTGTCTTGTGCTTGATGCCAGTACACACCCCCATTCACTCCTGGGAGGTTTTGCCCAACCAAAATACTTTAAGGTTTTGCAGCTAAGGTTTTGTTGGGTGGGAACAAACTGTTGTACATTACAGCATTACCTTTGTCTTGGTTTCACGTATTGAGTCATTTTTTTGGGCAAACATAAAGAGGTTCCTTTTGGTTTCTGCTTTGAACAGTACACAAATATTTTTTTCTTTTGACCTTTCTTTGTATTGTTTGGACCTTCAGTGTGTGGTTTTGATGTTTTAATTGGGGGATCGATAGCTATAAAATATTGAGTGCTATTGCGTTAAGTAGAATGACTCCCTTCAACTGTACTGATTCAGTTTTTTTTCTTTTTTTTTTGACCGACAGAACTGATCCTGCAAATTCTTGTTGCGGTAATTGTTAAATTTGTGCATGAACAGGTGTTAGTGTGTTTAATTTATTACGTGTAACAATTTGTTTCATGTTAGATGCCTGTAGTGTTGAACTAATTATGTTCATGATTTTGCAACCTGATGACATGCTTTTGTTACATTACTGAACCCAACTTTTAGAGAGTAAAGGAGGCTTGTCCATCTCTGTTGAGCAATACCAAGCCGGTCCTCTCTGGTGCGGTTACACCCCGGCCGTAGTGGGCTATGTAGAAACGTATCAGAGCCAGCACAGTACCATACACCTTGGCGCAGTGTTGTGGAAACGGTATTAACGCATCCTGGTAGAGGGGGTTGTGATGCCTCAAAAGGCCCCTGTGGGGCACTGTTGCACAATGTGGATATTGTTACGGGTAAATCAGAGCCATATTAAGATACCTTTCAAAATAAAGCTAATGCTTTTCCCCCCTCAGGTGTTTCCATTATTCTATAGCAGTGATATTACTTCTATGTAAATACAGAATGTTTCATATAGAATTGGCTCTGTTGAAGTATAAATATTTTCTAAGTGTGTGCTTCTTTGTTTTGGCTGAGGCTTTTCTTCGGAACACAGATCTAGGAATGAGCTTCCCTTCCTTATACTCTAAAATTGTTCCCACAGAGAAAGTTTTGACCCTTTGACCTGTTCTGTGACCACCATGTATCTACGGTCAGGGTTGACCATTTGACCTGTTCTGTGACCACCATGTATCTACGGTCAGGGTTGACCCTTTGACCTGTTCTGTGTCCACCATGTATCTGCGGTCAGGGTTGACCCTTTGACCTGTTCTGTGACCACCATGTATCTGCGGTCAGGGTTGACCCTTTGACCTGTTCTGTGACCACCATGTATCTGCGGTCAGGGCTGACCCTTTGACCTGTTCTGTGACCACCATGTATCTGCGGTCAGGGCTGACCCTTTGACCTGTTCTGTGACCACCATGTATCTGCGGTCAGGGTTGACCATTTGGCAGCCATGTGGGGCTGAAGTTGAGTTATTTCTAATCAATGTTTTTCATGAAGAGGTATTGAGAGATGTTTCCATTTACTTCTGGAATGGAAGTTAACACTACTACATACCCCCTCTGCCTGCTGCCCCCTGGAAGTTATTACCCCTAATGCAGTTACCACTACTACATACCCCCTCTGCCTGCTGCCCCCTGGAAGTTATTACCCCTAATGCAGTTCATCTGCGACATGAAAACTAAACAAATATTGATTGAATTGCCTTGCATTTGAATCATTTGTTCCGGTGCTTTTCAAATTGTAAACATATTGTATAGAGTTGTTATTTTTTGATTATTGTCTAAAAAAATTAAATCCAAATAAATATTCTTTGTTTTTGACATTTCTATTTCAGAGAATTTGATGGGAGACACTGATGTTGTTTCTTTTTTTACATAAATCTATAAGTCCCACAGTAAAGTGTGAGTTGTCCTCTCTTCGCATGTCATCAGGGGTGGAACCAAAATGTTAGGATGAAGTGGGATCAAAACATTTGGTGTTTGATAGGTTTTGTTACTAAGTATAACATATAACGTATCCACTACTGAAAATCGGTTAGTGTGGATCTCTTGTTGGAACAGTGTCTGCTGTCCTTCTAACACACTTGACGTTTCCCAAACTCATTTGAAGGCACTGGCAAGAAGGGTTACAGTTTTTCTGAATGGCTAAATCATTAAACCCCATTCTCTGAACCATATTCTCAGTGGCCTCTAAACCAATATGTCGAATTCTGGTAGTTAGACACCATTCCCAAATTGCATTCACTCGGTTTGCAGAACTGTAAACACACTTCACTCACTAAATCCCATTTCACACTGTGATATGCTTGTGTTTTTAAATGGTAATCACAGGTGGCAAAAGTTAAACAAAACTATAACACAGTTGCCATCGTTCTCACACAATGACTCAAAATAGTTCACACTGGTTTTGAATGATGTGATCAAACCAATTGCAAAGAATATAACTCAGTTCAGAGTACACAGGTGGCATAGGTCGGAGAATGAGCAGAAATAATTAATCTCTCCTTGACTTTGATTATGCAGTTGGTCCACATTTTTTGGTTTATTGTAATGTCATTTTCATGTTGTTTCTTTGGTCATTGGGCTTTTGCGTAGTGGACTACTGCATTTTGATGCCACTGCTGGTGTACAAACATTCAATACTGTATTACTTGCTATACTTGCAGTATTCAATATTTTCACTGAACTAAGTTGTGATTATTATACTTTTTTATGGCAAAATGCGTTACAACTACATTGCAAAATGACAACTACATGCCACGCCCCCTGGGTTCTCCATGTTATTTAGTGTCTAAGGAATGTTCTAAAGGGTTTATATATTGAATGGCTGTGTGTATGATCTGAAAGCATTATGCGATTTTGGGAACAGATTAATTGGTTTTGAGGTGAGTGTTTGATTTTGACAGCAGAGTCTGGGGTCTTGTGAATGTAGTTTGAAAATTTTGTTTTGTGTTAAGAGTTTTAAGCAAATTGTTAAAGGTTTCAAGAAATGTGTTTTAGCAATGGTAAAAAACTGTAATGTAACAAGAGCCTGTACTTTGTATAAGGGAGTTTAGTGATACTTGTTTGTGTTGTTGAGATAATGTGTCCAAGAATGTTGTCAAGGGACAAGGAAAACTAATGTATGACATTGTTAAATACTCTTTACATTTTTATCAAAATGTATATTTTACATATTAATTATTTCTTACAGACACTTGATGGGTCATACATTTTCCAATTATTTCTGAGCCATTTTATTGTTCTGATTCTCATCTGTCGTCACGGGCTGAGTGCTCTCACTCCTTGTCCAACCTGTAGAATCCTTTGCTTGGGGCTGCAGGAAGTCAATCTGTTAATTTCTCCAGTGTGTCTTACGCAGATTATCTTGCTATTTTTAACTTGCCTGTCTACACAGGTTATTCTGTAGCTGAGATTTGCTGTGTTGAGTGTAAGTTGCAGGGGTTACAAGGCACAAGCAAGGAGCCCTAGTAACAGTGAGTTATTAAATTAGTCCAGATGTGAGATGACAAGTGCCTAGATTAGTACCTATGCTTCTTACTGTGTGATTTACGGTTGCACTCTGTGAATGTTGTAGGTCATGAACCTGTTGGAGCGAGTTACTGCCTTAATGTTTGAGGAGTACGACAGTGTGTACGACAATATTTTTTACTTGGTGGGGTGGAAAGCCTGTCCATTACAGTTTCCAGAAAGAGCAGCTCCGTCTGGTCAAGGTTGAGCTTGAGGAGAGATGATCCTCCATGCTGAGATTTTAGTCAATCATGCATAGATGCATGTCATCATGTGTCAGGTATTTGGCCAAATGAGGAAGCAGGCTTTATAATCTTGTTTTATTGGAAAATATTGTTTCACGACATGTTGGCCATCTCCCACAAACCATCATAAACTGGTTGCCAAATTAAAGCATTGTAAAACGTTATGCTTGTCATCACTATGGTAACATTCCAGTATACCACTGCTAATAACTGTGAACTGTATCAAACTATGTACAACAGCTAATAAAAACTGTTGGCATTTCTCTTGCCTGACAGCCCTTAACTGTGTTGTAGATCAGGGGCCACACACTCACAGTGCCATATTGCTTTATTGTTTTACTGTATCTTCTAAGAAATGTAGGTTCCTTTGTACAATTAAGTCATCACGCCAAACCTATACGCAATCCTTATTGTAAAACATCCTAACGGCCCATTATTATATCACCATTGTATATGCAGGAGTGTTGCTGGTTGAGAAAAGCCTATTTAAATATCTCCAGGGTCTGTGTCATCTGTACAGTGCTTTATATACAGAGTGTTTTAATTAAGAAACACCACATCCAATCAGCACACACCCTCTGCAGTACAGCAGGTAGCCTTAGGATCACCATGGTTACCTCTTGTCCTAGTCTATTATTTCCCCTCACAGTCCAGACAAGCAAACCAATCAGTATAAATGTAACAGGAAATACTCTAAGGTGCTGTCAAACACAAAACCAAACAAATCCCTTCATACTCTGATATTCTTTGCCTTACTGCATCGTTGTTGAGTGTTGGTAGTTAGTGGTTTTTAGAATTTGACATATGAGCAGCTGTACTTTACTTATCAGAGGCTGGTGTTGTCTGTGAAAACAAGGATTCCTTTAAAAATGTCCCTGCAGGGTGTCCTGAAGATCTGTGTCTACATACGAGGACCATCACTGGGTTGTAAGTCTCCCACCATGTCAAACAGTCTGTCTCATATTCCCATTATTGACGAAGACCTAACTACATAATATTATTTTTCAGTTTTCTTTTAATATTTTTACCTAATTTCAAGGTTACATTGCTCTTAAATGTTGAGTGTAATTCAAGCTGTTACTAGTGTGCCAAATCAGTGGGACCTGTAGATGGGTCAATATCAAGTGTTATTGAAGATAATTCACTTAAGATTGTATGCACAAAATATACACTGGACAACATTTCACATGTGTGTACATGTTTGCCTTCCTAATAATAGAAGCATAATGACATGACATAGGCATAAGGACATGAATGACTTTAAACATTTTAGGCTATTTTATTTCAGTGGAATGAGAATTTATTTCCCAAGTGGTGCTCAATCATCTGGTAACCCTACAACATCTAACCCTGCATCCCATCACAAGGCTGACACCACATTAGCGACATGACACTAAGGCTATCACGAATATGATATTTTAGCGGACGATTAGTTGTCCCACAAATTATTGTGATTAACAATCTAATTGTCAATATTGTAATGCATGTCAATATTTAAATATTTATTTTGTTGATCAGAGTTAATGCATCAAATAGACAATTTAAATGTGTTTTTTAATTTTGATAATAATGTTGCAAAATAACACAACATTGCAAAACCTTCCTAAACAGGGTTAAAACATACTTACATTTTGAAGCAAATGACTTTCAGTAGATTATCTGTGCCTGTAATTTTCCATAGAGCATTCAAACGCACCCCAGGGTTAGACATCCTAACTGATAGAAACTGACATAAAGGACACGATATTTGTTGAGACGTTAGTGTAAAACACCCTCATTAAGATTGGCAAAATATGATTTTGGAATCCTAATATTGTACAAAGAAATCGTTGTCATAAAAATAATTGCAATCTGCCTCGAATAATCTCGATCAGGCAATTATATAATAATGTAATATACAGCTCTGGGGAAAATTTAAGAGACCACTGCAAATTGAACCCTTCTTTTCCTCACTATAAACGTTCCTTTTCAAATTTCTAGAAAAGAAAAAGTTGCAGTGGTCTCTTAATTGTTTTGGTCCACCCTGTTATATATTGGTCCACCCTGTTATGCATGGATTCACCGGTTAACTTGTCATATTTTACAAATGAATTCAGTTACATTATCAAATATCAAGAATGTGTGTAATGTATTTTAAAAAGTAAGACACGGCTAACATGATAAACTTTGATAAAATATCATTAATGCTTGTTTCTATTTAGGAATAACAGGATGGACATCTTATGGCTTATTCACTGAATCAATTTTCTTTTTTTAGTAATACCTAAAAGGAATACAAATTCTAAAATAAAAATATTAAATGTTGCATGGTCTAAATGGTACAGTTCTTTTTATATTGACCCAGGCACAGAAGAGAGAAAATGATACAAACTTAATTACATGACATGTTTCATGTCCCATCCCATCAAACGACGAACTATTTGACAATATGCGTCATTCGTGCCTATGCTTAGATTGCCTAAAGATGGCGCAGCGGTGTCTGCTGTTTGAGAATCCCGTTCACACACTCTCAGTTCTATCGTAAACAACTGGACAACGATCTCCGTGCTTTGGCGACGTTAACTGTAGGTGCTCTTTAAATTGTCGACTTGTTCCGCAGCGATAAACTACAATCGTTTTACAACTTCTAGCCTCAATTTTATTTATCCTATTCAAAACCAGTTGGAGATTGACAAAAAGCGGCATCCAGAGAGAAAACAAGACCGTTTTTCCGTGCGCTGGATGAAATAACGTAAATAAATAAATAAATGGTTTCTGGCTTCTGTCAGTGGTCGGTGGAAGATGCTGCGGCGGCTGCATTGACAGAGTTGGGATAAAGGATTCGCAGGGAAGTGACGAAGCAGCGAGGGTTTTCGGATCACACTAATTGCAATAGACTGTTTTATGACAGCAAGATGCACTGACTGCCTGAGGACCAGACTGGGAGAGAAAATGCATCGTTTGCCAGACGAAAAATGAATCCAGACACTTTGGTTTTCTTTTAGTTGCGGGCGTTTAGACGCAGTGATATAATTTCGTGCATCTGAGCGGTTAATGCAACTTTCCAGCTCCATTTTCCGTAGGGACGGCGAGACCGGGATTGTTTCACCGGGACTTTTACCAGGATCATGTGGATCCCGACAGAAGATGAAAAAATTGGAGTTGGTGAGTTCATTCAATTCCGTTTTGTAACGCGTGAAAACCTGATATAAGCGTGTCCGGCCCTTGTGATGAAATTACAAAAAAGCGTTAGACTACTGTAAAACCAGCTGATGTAGCATAGCCAATGTTTAGTTCTTGGTGGGAGCATCTGACACATCAAACGGCGTTTGTCATGGCTGAATCTTTTTCCAAACCATTTGAAAACATTGTAGCCTCCCTTGACGCTTTTCGTCTACGCACGAATAACGTGCAAAAGTTGCGCATGTTGGACATCGTGCTGTCTCTGGTTTAATGATATTCTAAAAGAAAGTGTTCACGTCACGTAGTCAAACTTCTTGGACATCTCCAATAGAGGGCGATGACAAAGCTTCGCCACCTTTAGGCTACAACAGGTGCGCCGCTGAGCTCAGAGGATGAGAGGCCTATGCTGTTGGGAAGGTTTTTGTATTATGCTTCACTTACTTCCGAACTGTCCAGTGCGCCCACGGTGTGCAACCAGATGACAGTACTGATGGTGAACCTTATAGAATAGTGATTACAGGAGGTTGTAGATATATTAGGAGAAATAAATGGTTATGATATATATACATTTTTGGGGGGATTGGCCAGATCTTGTTACATTAAAATATGGACAGTTTTCTTTCCCTTTCAAACTGACCAACCATGCAAAACGTCTTGGAATGGTTAGGCATTGGAGATGAATAGGAGGCTTTCCACCATATATTAGGTATACTTAGACCAACACAAATACGGAAGCAGCAACAACCACATCTTTTCTAAGGGCTAAGAGGGTTTGCTTGCATACCAAGCCCTGTGAGAGAGAGAAAGAGAGAGAGAGAGAGAGAGAGAGAGAGAGAGAGGAAGAGAGAGGCTCAGAGGGTGAATGTGGTATAACTCATGGATGCCCTCCAAAAGGACTAGCAGAGTTTCAAGCTGGGCATTGAAAACAGCTATTCAGCGCTGCCATCTAATGAATGGCTCTTTGTAAAGGAATGGATGCATTCTGAATGCAGTTCCACTCCCCAGGCCATTCTGGAAGCTCTGCCTGGCTCAGACAGAGTTCTCACCAACCAAAGACATGCCCTGCCTGCATCACACTGGGATACAGAGATAGACAGCCCATGGTAGCAATATTGGTTACAAAGCATATGGCTGGGCAGTTAAAATAGAGATTTCATCTGCTGTTGTGCCGTTTTTACTCTAGAAATATGTACCAAAATCGGGCACATTTGATTGGGACACTTCGGACACCCTGGGGGCATAAACGTACCCACTCCTGGGTCACCTCTGAGTGTACTCTGGGTCTGTCCTGGGTGGGAGTCCAGATGGAGGTGAACACCCTGCCTCATGGCCTCTGGGGGCGTAAACGTACCCACTACTGGGTCACCTCTGAGTCTACGCAGGGTCTGTCCCGGGTGGGAGTCCAGATGGAGGTGGTGTTGGTGGGCCTGTTGTAGCTACTGTTCACTCAGGTCTTAAAACAGAACCCCAGTGCCCCATGGCAGTGAACGGGACTTTGCCCTACCTAGGGTGCCGCCTATTGTATTGTTATTTAGATGGATGTCCTTCCTCCCTGGGGTCAGAAAACACACCACCTATGACCACGTTGTCGTGGTTACATTTCCATCATGGCCACCTGGTCATCGTCCTCATTCCTGATTGGATATCCATTCGCACCTCTCCACCTCATACCTGATGTCTGGGGAGAGTTCTGGCCTCCGAGGTTATAGGTTAGGGTTAGGGTTATGGGTTAGGGTTAGGGTTAGGGTTAGGGTTTGGGACGAATTCGGATTTGACATAATTCAACAGTTCATTATATGCATTTATTCAGGACGGTTTGCGGATTACGGTAGAGAAGCAGCACTGGGACACCTCTTGAAAACAGTTTTACCCCACATTATATAGTAAGTTATAATAATATATTTAATATATTATATGGTACTATGTTTCATGGAATGAATCCTTCATTTATCAGAATTCTTAGACTGTCAATGCTGTACTGGTTTTAGCAGAGAGCAAATGTTCATGTGATAGCACAGACACAAACACACCCCTCCCCCCAACACACACATAACGTACACACACATAACGTAGACACACATAACGTACACACACATAACGTTAACACTCATGACGTAGACACACGTGACATACGCGCACATAACGTATACACACCAAACGTACACACACATAACGTAGACTGACACGTTTGGACATACAAAGGCATTGTTCAGTCGCAATAGAATGGCGACCTTCCTGCTAATTATTGCTTGGTTTTGTTATTTACTGAACCATGCATGACCACACTGACTGTATGAGCTGTCTAACCCAGGGCTGTGTGTGTGTGTGTGTGTGTGTGTGCGCGCGCGTGCACATGTTTCCATCTGTGTCAGTTTGTGGCCTTGTTTTCCAATCTTCGTTGGGATTTACCTCCTCAAACTCCAGAGAAAAACAATGCTAATAGGGTTAGCCTTGGGGATAGCGTTAGCGTTTATCTACAAGTTTGGTTTAAGATTAGGTTTTGGTTTATGGAGAATAGGATAGGGAATAGGGAAATACATCTTGTCTCCACCCAGGTAAAACAGTTTGTGTCCGTGTCTGCGTGTCCCTTATGTTTTTCTGTTTCTTCTTAAATCTGGACCATAGAGTCGTTCGCAATATGCGGAATGCCATACAATGCCAAACACAAATGCGCACAGGGAGTTCTCTACATGAAACATGCTTCTTGGCTCCACTGCTCCCTTGTGTGTGAAATTCTCAGTTGAAAGTGTGTCACAGCTGTCTCACTGAAATGCGTAAATGGGTTTCCAACTAGAAAATAGCTGCAGTTGGCCTCCGCTACCCTGTCCCTGGGTTCCACCTAGAAAATAGCTGAAAGAGGTGAAGATGAAAGAGGTAAAGTTGCCTTAAACATGAATGCGGTAAAGATGAAAGAGATGAAGATGAAAGAGTTAAAGATGGCTTAAACGTGATTGAGGTAAAGATGAAAGAGGTTATGATGAAAGAGTTAAAGATGTCTTAAACGCGAGTTAGGTAAAGATGAAAGAGATTACGATGAAAGAGTTAAAGATGTCTTAAATGTGATTGAGGGAAAGATGAAAGATGAAAGAGGTGAAGATAAAATAAGTAAAGTTGTCTTGAACATGAATGCTGTAAAGATGAAAGAGGTGAAGATGAAAGAGTTAAAGATGAAAGAGGTAAATATGTCTTAAACGTGTATGAGGTAAAGATGAAACAGGTAAAGATGTCTCAAATGTGAATGAGGTAAAGATGAAAGAGGTAAAGATGTCTTAAACATGAATGAGGTAAATATGTAAGATTTAAAGATGAAAGAGGTAAAGATGTCTTAAACATCAATGAGGTAAAGATGTAAGAGGTAAAGGCATGACAAAAGTTAGCAAGGCACATATAAATGAGGTCAAGGTATGGTACTACTGAATGACATAAAGGTCTGATTAACTTGAAGGATGTAGGGATGTGGTAAATGTTAATGTGTGATCAAGGTGAATTGAGTAGTGATGTGTGAACGATGAACAAGGAAACATCTGAAATGTTTTTCTCTAAGTAATAGATTTTACATGTTGAGCAGGGATGTGTTTATCTTATGTCAACTCTGTGTACACTATACAGGTCAACACTGTGTACACTCTGTAGGTTAACACTATGTACACTGTACAGGTCAACACTGTGTACACTGTATAGGTCAACACTGTGTACACTGTACAGGTCAACACTGTGTACACTCTATAGGTTAACACTGTGTACACTGTACAGGTTAACACTGTGTACACTCTATAGGTTAACACTGTGTACACTGTACAGGTCAACACTGTGTACACTGTATAGGTCAACACTGTGTACACTGTATGGGTTAACACTGTGTACACTGTATAGGTCAACACTGTGTACACTGTATGGGTTAACACTGTGTACACTGTATAGGTTAACACTGTGTACACTGGAGAAGAGTGTTGTTAACAACAAAGACACCGGGCCTCTTCACAGACCCCAAACCTAGAACCGAAGGATTTCCATTGTACTGTATGGAGCTTTTACAACATGGAATGTGCACACACACAAGCACACAAGCACACAAGCACAAAAGCACACAAACACACAAGCACACCAACACACAAGCACTCAAACACACAAACACACAAACACACAAGCACACAAACACGCAAGCACACAAGCACACAAGCACACAAATACACAAGCACACAAACACACAAGCACACAAACACACAAACACACAAACACACAAACACACAAGCACACAAGCACACAAACACACAAGCACACAAATACACAAGCACGCAAGCACGCAAGCACGCAAGCACGCAAGCACGCAAACACGCAAGCACACAAGCACACAAGCACACAAACACACAAGCACACAAGCACACAAACACACAAACACACAAGCACACAAGCACACAAGCACACAAAAACACAAACACACAAGAACACAAACACACAAGCACACAAACACACAAACACAGAAGCACAGAAGCACAGAAGCACACAAACACACAAACACACACGCACACAAGCACACAAGCACACAAACACACAAACACACACGCACCAGCCTCTCTTCCAGACTATAGCTGCTGTCTAATCAGTTAGTCTCTTCAGGAGACGCCATCCGGCCAAAAACACATTTTCCTTAAATATTAAAAAGCAGCAGTGCATATTTCTTTTGATCTGTCTAGTGTAGACTGCTGACAGAAAGGAAGACAGGGAAAGAGTCCAATGTTGGGAAAGAAAGTTTCGACTCTAAATGTAGCCCAGGGTTTGATGTGTATCCAGTGGGGATCCAGTGGCTTCAGAATCTATTAATTTTGTGTCATATGTTTGGTTGAATTATAATTAGCTGGAGGTTTTAATTTGTCCTATTTCACACATGTATATTATACACCTGTGAATTTTAAATGGGTTTGTTGTATCCTCAAAGAGTCATCAACAATTATTTGGGAACTCTTTCCTTGTTGTCATGGGATTTGATAAAGCAAACTTTTTCTCACTGGCCTAAAGCTCTTTCCCACCTTGCCAATTCCTGTATCTCTTTTGCTGTATATTTTAGTTTCCCTCTCCGGTTCAGTGTTGTTGTTGCTTGTTGTCAGATGCTCTATGGCAGACCTTCTAATACTTATGGCGATAATTAATTCAGCTTGCCTGGCCTAATAAACACACAGAACAGCATCGGTGTATTCTTGTCTTCAGCACTCCAGGGAGGTTAGAAAGAACTGTCAAAGTTTGAAATGAATAGTGTCTGAAACCAGTGTTGGTGTTGGGGCAATGTGAAGAGGTAGATATCTGTGAATTCCAGGCACCGACGACAGAGTAGTGAGAAATAGCGTTATAAAGAAGGTTATGAGGTATTATTTGGGAATCAGCCTCCATTTGGAGTTCTAACCATGATGGCATTCCAATGGAGAGTTCCATTGTTGTTATGGTGACACTTGTGGAGCCGTGTGAGGAGGTTCTTGCCAGCGGAACCCTGGCTGAGTCGTTCTGCCGTCACCATAACAACCCACATTTAACCAGCAAAAACGTCTGTACCACATTTGCATTGCTAGAAAGTCACCTCAAGAAAGAGAAAGTCTTCAAAACATCTAGTTGTCTTTTGGTTTGTTGTTGTTGGTTAATTCAGTTCCCACATCAAACATGCATATTGTCTTGACTTGAGATCTTAACATTTGCAATGTGGTGAATTTCATTTATTTTACTAAATCCCAATCAGCTTCCGATCTAATATATGACTAAAAACCTCTAACATATATAATACATGACTGTAGGCCTATAACATATCGTCGCTGTCCGATGAATACCACGTATCTCCATTATTTGTAATTGTTTTCATGTATAGAAAGTGGTAATTAAACTTGACATATTGGGAGTTATCTTAAATCACCTGAAAATACATTGTTTTTAAAACACGTATGTGCATTGGTTGTCAGACACGTCTGTAAAAACATGTACCTCCATTGATATTTATATATATTACATGACTGTAGCATATATCCTATATGAATACAGACTTCTAACATATACAGTATAGGACTATAGGCCTACAACAAATATAATTCATAACTGTAGGCTTGTAATATATATATGTTATAGGACTATAGGCCTATAACATATATAAATTATTACTATAGACCTATAACAAACATAAAGGGTTGGGTAGGTTACTTTTTAAATGTAATCCGTTTCAGTTACAAGTTACCTGTTTAAAAGGATGATCAGTAATGTAACTTTTGGATTAGTCAAGCTTAGTAACATTACTTTGGGATTACTTTCATATTAAGACATTAGAATACAAATAGGATTATAACCAATTGAACAAAACCTGTTTTGGATCCATTCAATTTTGAGTTTACATACCTGGGCATATATGGATTTTTCATTTTACCTGATTGGTTAGGTACTGTGTTTGTGAAAAATATTCGAATTTATTGACCTCCTATTGCTACCAATAGTGACAAGGACATTAGCAAAATGCTAAAACAGAGAAGAATCAGTCAGGAAGGATAAGAAGAGAGCCCAACCATTCCCTTTATGGGGGTTGTGATGCTGTTGCCTCTCCAGAGCACCTGTTGTCACTTTCATTTTGCCCAAAACAGGTGACATTGATTCACAATCGCTTATGCTCCCTAACTGGACAGATTGATATCCCTGAAGTTTAACTGACTTTGTGTTATTCTGTGATGATTACATGTTCCCTTTTTTGAGCAGTGTATATGCCTAAAGACTATACCTCACCTTGGATTGTCATTTTAACAAGGCTGTTGGCTGAGTAACAACCTTGTGAAAATATCCTTATTACTGGATCTTACATCATAACTGTTAACCTGCTGCTCTGTCCGGCCACCTGTCTGTCCCTCCAACAGGCCTGTTCGTTCCTCAGAAGACTGTCTGTACCTTAATAGCCTGTCTGTCTGATCTGTAGCATCACAATAGAACTCAGCAGTCAGCTGTGCCGATGACTCATCAGTTGTTTCCTGAAACCCGACCTGACATTCCAGTCTTCAGTCCCCAGTCCGGCTTATTGATTACAACTAAAAGCCTTCGGTAATGGCACATCTCTCTGCCTTGACAGTCAGATCTGAGAAGCTGCAAAATGTCTGAATTACAGAGAGGTCAAGAGGGCTTGATACACAAATCCTACAATCATGGCCCAACCGCCCCCAAAAAGGTGGCCCTCGTTTAGGGTGGAGGAAACTTCAGCATTTCTACAGCCATAATTCATAGTTTTTTAAAAATCTTTTTCAGTGGGTTTGGACGTTGTGTATCTGGATGTTGTGTCTGGATGTTGTATGTATGTGTGTGTGTGTAAGCTCTGTTTTGCCGTTAGCGATTTATGTGAAGATGAAGGTTTCAGCGTTCAGCTGGAGGGAAAGGGACATGTACCAATTATATTTTCTGCCGAGTGTGTGTGTGCGCGTGTGTGGGCATGTGTGTATGTGTGTGTTGGCTGGGTGTTTTGTGAAAGCACTTTGCAACAACTGTTTATGTAAATACATTTGACTGATTGTGTGTGTGTGTTGTGATGACAAACAAGGCTAAAAGACCTACAAAAGCATACCACTCCACAAACACCATACACACACATCAAGTGCCACACACACAACAAACACCATAAACACACATCAAGCGCCACACACACCGCTAACACCACACATACATCACACCCACAACATACACCACAGACCACACACTACATTTAAAATCCATCCTTATAGTCCATGGGCCTACTATACTCACCCATATCCTAATGTACTCTCCTAAATCCTACTGTAATCATCCATATCCTACTGTACTTACCCATATCCTACTGTAATCACCCATATCCTACTGTACTTACCCATATCCTACTGTAATCACCCATATCCTACTGTACTCACCCATATCCTAATGTACTCACCTATATCTTACTGTAATCACCCATATCCTACTGTACTCACCCATATCCTACTGTACTCACCTATATCCTACTGTAATCACCCATATCCTACTGTACTCACCCATATCCTACTGTAATCACCCATATCCTACTGTACTCACCTATATCCTACTGTAATCACCCATATCCTACTGTACTCACCTATATCCTACTGTAATCACTCATATCCTACTGTACTTACCCATATCCTACTGTAGGTGTATGTTTATGTATGTTTGTTTGTATGTATGAATGTAGGTTAGGGTTAGGAATAGGGTTAGGATTTGGGCTAGGTTCATGGTTAGGATTAGAATTTGGGATTTGGACAAGGTACTAAATGCTGGGCCGTGTAAATGAGTGTGTTTATATGTGTGTGGGTTGTTTGTGTGTGTGTGCTGTGCTGTGTGTGTGATTCACTTTGCATGTGGAGTTAGATATTGTTTGATAACTACTTTATTTGTTTGTGTTGCAAATGCAAATGTTGTTAGATTAGGCTGCACATGTTAACATTATTCTGCAAATCTGTAGTTTTGTGTGTTTGGGTGTGTGTAGATGTCTGGTCTGTGTGTGTGTGAGTGCTATTTACTGTATGTTATTGTCATGTGCAGACAGCTGTCCCCACGGTCCCAGGTTGGGTGTTACATAGCCTGGGTCCTAAATGACTGCCCCTAGGCATTGTATGTATTGTTTGAAGGTTGGGTGTTACATAGCCTGGGTCCTAAAGGACTCACCATAGGGATTGCATGTACTGTTTAAAGGTTGGGTGTTACATAGCCTGGGTCCTAAAGGACTCACCATAGGGATTGCATGTACTGTTTAAAGGTTGGGTGTTACATAGCCTGGGTCCTAAATGACTCACCATAGGGATTGCATGTACTGTTTAAAGGTTGGGTGTTACATAGCCTGGGTCCTAAAGGACTCACCATAGGGATTGCATGTACTGTTTAAAGGTTGGGTGTTACATAGCCTGGGTCCTAAATGACTCACCATAGGGATTGCATGTACTGTTTAAAGGTTGGGTGTTACATAGCCTGGGTCCTAAAGGAATCACCATAGGGATTGCATGTACTGTTTAAAGGTTGGGTGTTACATAGCCTGGGTTCTAAATGACTCCCTGTATGGATCACATTTATTGTTTATTTGAGAGCAGGATTCATTTACTAGCACTGAAGTGTTGGATGATTCCTGGAATCAGAAAGGAAAAAGCTGTAAATTGGTAATCCTGCAACCAGAATTTCCAGGGAAAAAAATACCAGCCTTGTATTAGTGTAATGACCAGATGAAAATATCCCTGGTGTGGACGGGTCTATGGAGGTCAGTGGTTTGTCTCTATGTTGAATACACCACATGTTTCTGAACGGACTAAAGCTATTGAACTGTCACTCCAGCTGTAGCGAGGGAGGTGTGCTATTGAATTACAGTAATGGGTGTTTAATGGCTGTTAAAGGCCAGGACAACTGGGCTGTACTGGGGGGTGTTGAGAGAAAGGGAGAGAAAAAGGGCCAGAGAAAAGGAAGAGAGAGAAAAGAGGGAGAATAGAGAGATTGAGAGATAGAGAGAAGCTGAGAGAAAGGGAGAGAGAGGGAGGCAAAGAAAGGTAGAGTTTAGCTCAGCAGCATACAATAGAATATGGGATAGAATATGGATTGTTGAGAAGCAACAATATATCTTAGGAATTACATTCATAACATTCAAAGGTTTTGTCCTTTGAAATAAAATAAAATGTATTAGAAATACAGTATAGACATTGTTATTGTTGTAAATGACTATTGTAGCTGGAAACTGCAGATTTCTTATGTCATTTTACATTGGCGTGCAGAGGCCCAATATCAGACACCTTTAGTCCTGTGTTCCAATGGCACGTTGTTTGCTAATTCAAGTTTATAATTTTAAAAGCCAAATTGATCATTAGAAAACTGTTTTGCAATTATGTTAGCACAGCTGAAAAAACTGTTGTGCTGATAAAGGAATAAATAAAACTGTCCTTCTTTAGACTAGTCAGCGTCAGCATTTGTGGGTTCGATTACCGGCTGAAAATGGCCTGAAACAAACAGATTTCTTCTGAAACTCATCAGTCTATTCTTGTTCTGAGAAATGAAGGCTATTCCATGTGGGGAATTGTCCAGAAACTGAAGATCTCGTACAACAATGTGTACTACTTCCTTCACAGAACAGCACAACCTGTCTCTTACCAGAATAGAAAGAGGAGTGGAAGGCCCCGACGCACAACTGAGCAAGAGGACAAATACCAAGTATGGGTGAATAAGTGTCTAGTTTAGTGTCTAGTTTAGGAAACAGACGCCTCACAGATTCTCAAATGGAAGCTTAATTAAATATTACCCGCAAAACCACAATTGTCAATGTCAACAGTTAAGGAAAGACCCTGGGATTCTTTCCTTCTAGGTAGTGTTGTGAAGGAAACGCCATCTCTGACTGGCCAATAAAAAGATGATCAAAAGAACACAGACGCTGGACAGAGTAAGATTGGAAAAAAATGTTGGACAAACCAATCTTGTTTGAGTTGTTCGGATTAAAATAAGACGAACATTCTTGAGACTCCGATAAAAAATGCCGGACTCGTGCGTAACACTATCCGTCAAGCATGGTGGGGGCAATGTGATTGTCTGGGGGTGCTTTGGTGACAATGACCCCACATATAAATCAACATCAGCACCATAATGTTAGCTGAATCCCATTAAAATATGCTGTCTTAATTGAAGAGGGTGGTCAAGCGGAAACCTAAGACTGACCTACTTTTCCGAAAAATATTATACTACTCACTGAAATGTTTTGTGTTTGGGATATTATTGTGTTGAAATTAAGTATTTTTCTCCCCCTGATGTTTAAGACCAAAATATGGCACATTGTTTGTGTTCTTTTTTACTGTAAACCGAGTGTTTGTTTTGCTGGTGTGTTGTGGTCAGGGGTGGCTTAAATGGGTCACTTCTGAACTAACCCTAACCTTGGTACCGTGATTCCTAACCTTGAAATTTCAGGTAACAAGTTATCTCCAAAGCCAACGAATTATACAGGCTGAGTTATGTTTTTGTAATTAGTCATATATAATGTTCCAATAAAGTTGTTGATATTGAAGATTAAGATAACACTAGAATTAGCGTCTTTCCCCTTAAACTAACCCTTTTGGGTTCCATGTATAACCTACTGTTGCTGCATATAACCCAAATGGCACTACCTTATCTGAAACCAAAAGATTTCTGCTTCAAATGATATCTTGAACCAAAAGGGCTCTCTATGGGACCCAAAATGTTTTGTTGAAAGGGTTCTCCCTATTGGAACAGTCAAAGAACCTTATTGGAGTAATTTGTTTCAGAGCGGTTCATGAAGAAACATCCATAAGGAACAAAAATGTGTTTTGCAGGAACGAAGCACAGTCTCTGACATTAACTCTGCATTCACCATCAATTATTAACCTCAATTTAAGCCCTGATTCCTCAATCTCATTTAGTTTCTCCTCTTTTACATCTCTCTCCCTGTTTCTCCTCCCCATTTTCTCTCTCTTTTGGTCTCTCTACTACCGTCCTCCCTCTCTCTTTCCCCCATCCCCCCAACCCGCCCCTCCCCCCTTTCCGGCCCTCTCTCCATCCCACAGCCCTTCCTTCCGTATTCCTTCTAGTGTGTAATTACTCTGACCTGGTTTACTAATGGAGTTGTACAGTGACATGAAAAGGTATAAATATTGAAGAGAGACTTGAAATGCAACATACTAATGTGTGTGTTTATGGCTATATGCTTTTTAGAAGGTTTGCTAAAGATTTAAACATGCAATGTTTCCCAGGCCTGTTAACTCTGTGTGCTGATTCCTGTAGAGATAGCATTAACAGTGTTTCAGTACTGGAGCTGTCCTGGCTTTACTCCCTGTAATGGTAATGGACCAATAGAATCCAACAGCAGGTACCACAAAGGTAGTTCTGACTACTACATTCTGAGGAATGAGAAATTAACTATTGTTGGAATGTACCAGACCTTACCGCAGCTGGTTTTGCTGTAAATATGTTATTTGTTTATTCACACCCATGCATGTTGACCCGGGTGAGGACAGGGAACGTGCTGTGTACCGGCTAGGAATTTGGGACCTGAATGTCAGTAAGATGATTAGAAATGGTGTCCTTAAACACGGTGGTTTGCCCTGCTTTACCAATTATTAGGATGTGTTGATCTACTGGAATGAGTCAGTGTGTTGTTCAGTGGTGTTATCCGACGTCAGTGGGCGGTGATGTCGTCACATGTACGTCACATATGCATCACATGTTCGTCACATGTACGTCACATGAACGTCACATGTACGTCACATGTACGTCACATGTACGTCACATGTACGTCACATGTACGTCACATATGCATCACATGTTCATCACATGTACATCACTGAAATGCTATTTTCATTGTAGAGTGTTGTCCTACCTAGCCCTGGTGTGCTCAAAAGTGTGTGTGAGTGTGTGTTTGAGTATGTGTGTGTCACAATCAATGCTTTAAGGGAGAACTTAGAAAGTTGGTTAGTAAAACATAATGATTCATTGCTTGCCAACCTTATGGTTGCTTAACGAGCATTGACAATACATATATGCAGTAGTACATAAACATTGTCATCATTCCAATCATTCTAAGTTTTATTCAATTAAAATTCTTCTGTAATTGACAGTGCATTGTATTAGCTTGGACCAATTCATGTTATGCTTGGGGAATAGAGGTTGTCTTAGTGCAGCCTGTCATCAGGCCCACAGTCTAACGTCAGCTCTCCGGGTCCCAGTGGACCAGAGGGATCAGGCAATATGGATTCATTCAACACCACAGCGTGTCTGTGGCTGGACAGGGAAGAGCTGCTCACAGAAGCCATAAGCAGTTAAGCCTCTCTCATTCTCTCTCTCTCTCTCTCCTTCTCGTTCTCTCTCTGCCTCTATTTATCTGTCTCTATCATTTCTATTATATTTAAAGGGCTTTATTGGCATGGGAAACATTTTGACCAGTGCAAATGGAAAGGTATTATGAGCAAACGTAAGGACAACACGTAATCTGGTGATAATGGGTCCCATTCAAACGTTCTTAAAAGAATAGAGACATTTCAAATGTTATCCTATAAGATTGTTATTCATTATAGACAGTTGTAACACTTAAAGTATGAAATGCAAGGGGGTGAAAATAAATGCTACTACTATTGCCTTGTGTTCAACAGGTACAGGTATCAGTACTTGATTAAAAAAATGTTTTGGGATGAAATATGTGTGTTATTATATATTTGCACAAGTGGATTGTTGGTTGCTAATGTGGACCACACAACTCAGAGCCATTAAGGGTTAGGTTAGGGGATAGGGATGGGGTTAGGGTTAGGTTAAGGGATAGGGATGGGGTTAGGGTTAGGGTTATGGTTAGGGTTATGGTTAGGGTTGTTAAGACTGGGGGACTATAAGACTGTCATCAGGATTTCACATTTTAGGTAACAAATGGTTCACAACCTTGTTGAAGGTATCTGAATTAATGTTTAGACCCAGGTAGGGTTAGGGTTATGAAAGTACCTGAGTTGATGTTTAGACCCAGGTAGGGTTAGGGTTATGAAGGTACTTGAGTTGATGTTTAGACCCAGGTAGGGTTAGGGTTAGGGTTATGAAGGTGCCTGAGTTGATGTTTAGTTGATGGTGTCTAGGTAGAATTTAAGTTAATGGTGATGAGAGCTTTAGAGCAATGTTATTTTATTTCCAGAGCAAGTGTATTTTCTCTGTCTCTCTCTTCCTCTGCAAGAGAATCACTCTCGGCATCTCCATCTCTCCGTCTTTTACACGACTAGATCTAGTAAAGTATATTCTGCCACCAGACTGCAGAGATCTATAACCACACACTGACTCTACTCATTATATTTCTATGTCTGTATCACCAAAAGAGGTAAGTCAGACAGAATTATCTCAGGCTACAGCAAGGCTTTTATTATCTGGACAGCGCTAGGGTCACCGTGGAAACAAGCGACAGCTTCAGTCCGCAGGAACCTGCCTGCAACGGCAAAACACCAATTTGTCAAAAGAGAAGATGAAATACTTTCGCCAAGTAGTGGCTGTCAGCTCTAATTTAAAGGTTTTCTCGTCATTATTGGATGAGCCGTTTAGAAATGTCACTGTCTGTAACGTATTCCAATTTTAAGATCCCAAAACTTTTTGGACAGTTGTCTTCACAGCTTATGTTCTCTTGGGAATGTGTATCTCAATTATCTGTATATTTCATATCTTACAACACATAAATACAACCCCTCACCATTTCTACACAGACCCACACGCAAGATCCACCATCACTGTAGAACATTGGTTGGTAACGTAATGTGGGCAAACAGGTGGGTGTTTCGCCATAGCAACACCCTGTGACGGAGGACCAGGTGGAGATGGGATGCATCAGACTGCGTTATGCCGCCACTCTAAGATTGGATACATCAAAGAGTCAAAGTAATGCAGCCACTCTAAGATTGGATACATCAGAGAGTCAAAGTAATGCAGCCGCTCTAAGATGAATTGTGTCAGAAACCCATTTCTTCTGTCAGTCTCCACTTGTCCTTTGGAGTGGCTGAATACCTCTTACAGACTGTTTGAGGTTGGTTCTCTATCAAAGCACTTTGCCAGGTACAGTTTGTTGGCTTGGCACATTCAAGGGTTATAGCTTCCGAAGATACTCTTGCCTACAAACAGATTCATCGCCTCATGTATGCTGTCGCTTACAGTCCTTCTAAGCAGTCACATGCTCTAATGGGCAGTTACATAAAACATGTGAAAGTCCACCTAAACCCAGGTCTGTGGCCCTACGCATGACACTGTCCTCGTATTCTCCTTGAGAATGACATGTTACTGTCCTCATATTCATTATTGGAATGAGATGCTACTGTCCTCATATTCTCCATTATAATGAAATGTTACTGTCCTCATATTCTACATTAGAATGACATGTTACTGTCCTCATATTCATTATTAGAATGAGATGCTACTGTCCTTATATTCTCCATTATAATGAAATGTTACTGTCCTCATATTCTCTATTAGAATGACATGTTACTGTCCTCATAATCTCCATTAGAATGACATGATATTGTCCTCATATATTCTTCCTGAGAATGACATGTTACTGTCCTCTTATTCTCCCTGTGAATGACATGTTACTGTCCTCATATTCTCCCTGTGAATGACATGTTACTGTCCTCATAATCTCTATTAGAATTACTTGTTACTGTCCTCATATTCTCCCTGTGTATGACATGTTACTGTCCTCATATTCTCCCTGTAAATGACATGTTACTGCCCTCATATTCTCCCTGTAAATGACATGTTACTGTCCTCATATTCTCCCTGTGAATGACATGTTACTGTCCTCATATTCTCCCTGTGAATGACTTGTTACTGTCCTCATATTCTCCCTGTGAAGGACATTTAACTGTCCTCATATTCTCCCTGAGAGGTTCAACCTGTTAAAAAGACATCACAACTTTGATTAACCTCTTGGTTTTGGGAAAGAGGACAGATGTGTTTTTATTGTTTCTGTCAGTCGGCTTGGGGCAGGGTTGGCTGTGTAGACTTATTTCTCCTGAAGTCTCTTGCACTGATAACAACACACACCCGCACACATACACTTTCCTCTACTGTCACTCCTGTTGGTGTCAATCCAAGCTGGTGGTTCTGTGACAGACAGCCTTGCCCAGGGACACCATGAAGTATGTTTACCCGGCCTCTATTTAGTGTTCCACTTTGGCTGAGAAATAAGTGTACTAAATAGGGAATAGGGTGCCATTTGAGAGGTAAATGCCTGACCTCAGCAGCTTGGCAGGGAGAGTGAGAGTGTGTATTTAGCCCAAAAAGTACCCTTTTCTGAGGATAGAAACTTGGCAGAAATAGTGCAATACATAGGGAATAGGGAACCATTTGGCACACTGGCCCAGATCACCTCTTCGACCTGATCTGGTTAATCAGATGGGTGATTTGAACCTTATCTGGGTAATTGGTTTAATGTAGTGATCCTGATCTGGTTCATATGTTTGTGATTTGGTCCTGATATTGTTTATCGGTTTGGAGATCTGACCCTGATCTGGTTAATTGACTTGGGCTAGAGGACTAGGCTACATGCTTTTTCTGATGTGAGGAATGTTGTTGTGTAATTAGGCTTTAGGATTGTTGACTCTGGTTTGGTCAGAGCAAAAGGCAAAATGAGTGGTTGTTTTGTGTCTATTGTGCCTGAAGAAGACTCATCTAAGTGTTTTAGGAACCCAATTGTTTTGGTTGGTGTTTTACTTTAAACATTGTCAGGTTTGACCTGGTTCAAAGTTATTCATCTAGAACGTTACCTCGGCCGTTATAGAGGAGAGTCAGATGACATAAAGGACAGGTGAACCCCGCTAACCCAGGATAACCCTCCCTGCTGCTAACTCTGGGGGGGTCCAGTTCTGCTGAGGTTGCCAGATCTAACCTTCTCATGACCACACATACAGTAACCTACAGCACACAGGAATGTTGCGGGCTTTGACCCCGAAAAGTCTGGCAGCCCCTGCCACCTGGCCTTGCTGAAGTGAGAGAGTTTGTGTCATGGAGCACAAGATGCTTCCTCAATGTTGGCAGGCACCGATGCCCTTCGCTGTTTCAATCAATCATGGCCTTAACAGCTCTAAAAAAGAGACAGGCTTGAGTGAGGTGAAAAGGTAGATAGTATACACCCTTTCTGTTTTCAGATCCTCGATCGGTTTTAGTTCCTCCATCTGTTTTCAAACCCTCAATCTGTTTGGAAAACCTCGACCTGCTTTAGATCCTCGATCTGTTTTTAGATCCTCGATCTGCTTTAGATCCTTCATGTCGTTTGGGAAAGTTGGTCTCTTTATATATACTGTATTTGACCCAAAAGGTGTGTTTCATTACATCAGCATGACCTCACTGTGACCTCAGCACAGCCAATCACAATCGCTTGGAAATACGAGCAAGCCTTCCTTTGGCCGGTTGCTCAGCCATTGCCTGGAGATCAACCAAAGGCTTGGGTCAGGATTATGGCATGGTTAGGATATGGTTAGGGTTATGGTGTGGTTAGGCTATGGTTTGGGTTAGGGTTATGGTGTGGTTAGGATATGGTTAGGGTTTAGGATGAGGAAATAGGGAACATGGATTTCTCCGGTCCCCACAAGGACAGAAAGCATAAAGCATTTTTATAAATCCTTGTTATTCTAAGGAATGCACTCTCTATATTTTGCTCCATTTATACTTAGCAGGACATAAGGTCTTGGCCCACACTTCCCGAATACCAGGCTCGAAAGACTATTGCGGTCCGTGTCCAAAGTCCTCCTGGTTGTGTTTCAGACCAAGACCATCCCTGATGATCCCAGCTGCCACCTGGCTGACCATCTCCCCCCAGAGTGCCTGTCCTTGTCCATCTGGTTATGCTCCGGACCAGGATTCTGTTTTATAGACCACATTTATATTTATCCATTACTACAATTCTACTTTGACAATATTCACAGCCAGAAGAGGAATGGTCATCGCTTCGAGACTGGTTCCTTTCTAGGTTTTTTTACTCTCTAAGTTTCAGTCCCATTTTGGGAGTTTTTTCGAGCCACTGTGCCACAGCATTTCTCTCTTCCAGTCTCTCCCTTCCTCCCCCTCACAACACACCATGAAGAGGCAGGACATAGGATTTTTGAAGGACCCGAAGTAAAGGTGATTTAGACATCTGCTATTTAAAAAAGATCTCATTTATAGGCAACAACCCCAACAAATGTTTTTTGTGTATTTTCTGCAGCAGATGTTCCGGCAGCCATTTTGATGGACTTATACAATAGGGCTCTTCTTCACTAAGCTGCTTGTCAACTCTTGATCATCTGGTCAATGCTCTACTGTAACATTGTTTTTTGATTATTGTCACATATCACGTTTCCCTTCTGATGCCTTTATAACGTCAACGGGGGGAGTACTTCTAACATTCATCCTTCCCCCCAGATTGTTGTGGTTGTGTTCAATTGTGTTTTTGTTTTGTGGTCTTGTATTGTACGTACATACTGAATGTTGCTTCTACTTGCGTGGGGTGGCAGACAATGGGAGAGGGAAGTCTCCTGACAGGCCAGTTCAGCTGTTCCTGAGGCCTGTTCAGATGTTTCCCAGCACAGTTTATCTGTTCCCCAGGCCAGTTCAGCTATTTCCCAGGCCAGTTCAGCTGTTCTCCAGGCCAGTCCAGCTGGTCCTCAGGCCAGTTTAGCTGTTCCCCAGGGCCGGTTCAGCTGTTCCCCAGGCCAGTTCAGCTGTTCCCCATGTCAACTGTTCTCCAGGCCAGGTCAACTGTTCCCCAGGCCAGTTTATGTGTTCCCCAGGCCAGGTCAACTGTTTCCCAGGCCAGGTCAACTGTTTCCCAGGCCAGTTCAGCTGTTCCTGAGGCCGGTTTAGCTGTTCCCCAGGCCAGTTCAACAGTTCCCTAGGCCAGTTCAACTGTTCCCCAGGCCAGTTCCACAGTTCCCTAGGCCATTTTGACAGTTCCCTACGCCAGTTCAGCTGTTCCCTAGGCCAGATCAATTGCTCCCCAGGCCAGTCAACTAGGCCAGTTTTGTAGAACATTTTCCTGTTGGAACATAGAGGGCCCTTGACTCCTGACTCGTAACCAATGACCTCTAGCACCTGACCTGTTGTTTGTGTGTATTCTTAACACTGTCTAGTTTGGTTGATGCAAACTGTACTGAGTTGAATTTTAGAACCATAGGATATAATGATTTGGAATTAAGTTGAATTTAATTACATTGTACCAATAAATATCAGGCTTGATTTTGTTCGATAGGTCCTCTGACTGATTGTTTGCATCAATGTGACTCTCTAGCCCAGATGAGAGAGAGGGATTAGTCCTAGTTAAGCTGGTATAATGGGGGCTTAGCCTACTGCTCCACTTGTTACATCCCTCTCCTCCTCTCCCCTCTCCTCCTGTCCCCTCTCCTCTCCTCACCTCACTCCTCCCCTCGTCTCCTCTCCTCCTCTCCCCACTCCTCCCCTCTCCTCCTCTCCCCACTTCTCCCCTCTCCTCCTCTCCCCTCTCCTTCTTCTCACCCACTTCTCCCCTCTCCTCCTCTCCCCTCTCCTTCTCGACCCACTTCTCCTCTCTCCTCCTCTCCTCCTCTCCCCTCTCCTCCTCTCTCCTCCTCTCTCCTCCCCTCTTCTCCTCTCCCCTCTCCTCCTCTCCCCTCTCCTCCTGTCCCCACTCCTCTCCTCCCCTCTCCTCCTCTCCCCACTCCTCCTCTCTCCTCTCCTCATGTCCCCACTACTCCTCTCACCTCTTCTCTTGTCCCCACTCCTCCTCTGGGACTGCAGCTTCTAAAGAATTTGTTGCTGGTATTGTTTTGCTTGACCTATAAACATGTATTGCAGTCTTTTTCACGTAGCCTATTTAATCCTTGTTGTTTTATCTGATTACTCAGTACTTGTTGACTTGGTTTAGTTTCAGTCCAATTTGCAGTATTGTTCCTAATTTATTCAGGTATCACTAGAGGTGTGGCCTTTACTGTATCCCTGGCTATACCTTATGCAAATCTGTGGGCATGTATTTTCACTTGTGCATGGCAGTTAGCAAACAATTTGAGTATTATAGTGTCTGTGGTTTTCCAGCGGTAGTTGACAGCTGCCATCTTGTAAGTGGCTGTGTAGTTGCTGAAACAAAACATATTGTAGAATAGAGCAGAGTGTAGTACATTGTAGTAGAATTGAGCAGTATAGTACAGTATAGTAGAGTAGAGAAAACTGATAGCAAAATAACTTCAACCTTACCTTTGACGAAGTAAGTCTCATGGTCGAAGTTAGTGCCATTTTACTGTCAGTGCATGAATCGTCCTTTAGCGAGCTATCATTATTTGTGACTTCAGAACCGGCAGCCAATTGCATGGCCTCATTTTGGACAGTTTGACTAATAGTGCAGTCTAGAAAAAGAGAGCAGAGTCTTGTACAGTATAGTAGAAAAGAGCGGAATATTGTACAGTATAGTAGAATAGAGCAGCGTATTTTACAGTATAGTAGAATAGAGCAGTGTATTGTACAGTATAGTAGAAAAGGGCGGTGTATTGTACAGTAAAGTAGAAAAGAGCAGGCTAGTATAGTATAGCATTAAAAGCCGTCTGGTACTGTATAGCCAAACAATAGGATAAAATACTGTAGATTATAATCTCAGTTGAATTTAATCTCCTTCCATTGAGAGAGAAAAATTATAGTTTTATTTCTCGTTGTCTTTAAGCCCACTCTCCCCTCCCCCTCTCTCTTCCACCCTCTCTTTCTCTCTCTCTCTCTCTCTCTCTCTCTCTTTCTTTCCTCGGTTCCTGTCTCTACTGGTCGGTCCTGTTTGTCTCTATTTTGGTTGGTCCTGTCTGTCTCTCCTTTGGTCGGTCCCATTTCACTGCTCTGCTCGGTCCTGTCTCACTGCTCCGGTCGGTCCTATTTCACTGCTCTGGTCGGCCCTGTCTGTCTAACCTCTGGTTGGTCCTGTCTCACTGCTCTGGTCGGTCCTGTCTCACTGCTCAGGTCGGTCCTGTCTAACCTCTGGTCGATCCTGTCTCACTGCTCCGGTCGGTCCTGTCTTACTGCTCTGGTCGGTCCTGTCTGTCTAACCTCTGGTCAGTCCTGTCTCACTGCTCCGGTCGGTCCTGTCTCACTGCTCTGGTCGGTCCTGTCTGTCTAACCTCTAGTCGGTCCTGTCTCACTGCTCCGGTCGGTCCTGTCTGTCTATCTTCTGGTCGTTCCTGTCTGTCTAACCTCTGGTCGGTCCTGTCTCACTGCTCTGGTCGGTCCTGTCTGTCTAACCTCTAGTCGGTCCTGTCTCACTGCTCCGGTCGGTCCTGTCTGTCTATCTTCTGGTCGTTCCTGTCTGTCTAACCTCTGGTCGGTCCTGTCTCACTGCTCTGGTCGGTCCTGTCTGTCTATCCTCTGGTCGGTCCTGTCTGTCTAACCTCTGGTCGGTCCTGTCTCACTGCTCCGGTCGGTCCTGTCTCACTGCTCTGGTCGGTCCTGTCTCACTGCTCTGGTCGGTCCTGTCTGTCTATCCTCTGGTCGGTCCTGTCTGTCTAACCTCTGGTCGGTCCTGTCTCACTGCTCCGGTCGGTCCTGTCTCACTGCTCTGGTCGGTCCTGTCTCACTGCTCCGGTCGGTCCTTGTCTCACTGCTCCGGTCGGTCCTGTCTCACTGCTCCGGTCGGTCCTGTCTGTGTCAGGCGTTGTTCAGTGAGGCGGAGGGACGTCCTGCCATCCTGGTCCTCCACAGCCTAGTGACACGTACCGCTCTGAGACACGGAGTGTGTGTGTGTGTTTCTGAGACACGGAGCGTGTATGTGTGTGTTTCTGAGACACGGAGCGTGTATGTGTGTGTTTCTGAGACACGGAGTGTGTATGTGTGTGTTTCTGAGACACGGAGTGTGTATTTGTGTGTTTCTGAGACACAGAGTATGGATGCTATTGTGGTTGGGTTGTGCATGATGTGCATGATGTTTGTGTATGTGTTTGTGTGTGATGCCAGCTCTGCAAGTGGAGACGCCGTGCCTCGCCAGGAGAAGGTGGAAAGGAGGGAGGGAGCAGGTCAAAGAAAGGTTGGGAGGTGCAGGTGATGAGGAGTGAGGGAGATTTGCGAAAGCAGAGTGTCAGAGCTGGGTAGGGGGATGAGAGCTGTGTGTGTGTGTGTTGCTGTGTGTGTGTGTGTCTCTGTGTGTGTGTCGCTGTGTCTGTGTGTCTGTGTGTGCGTGTGTTGCTGTGTGTGTGTGTGTGTCGCTGTGTCTATGTGTCTGTGTGTGTCTGTGTGTGTGTGTGAGGCTGTCTCATGTTCCCAGCCGATAAGCGCCAGTGACCTTATTAACAGCTTCCGTGGCAGAGCAGAGTGTGTGTATGTGTGTGTGTGTGCCCATGCAGATCTCCAGATCTCCAGTAGATCAGATGGCATTGCCTGGGCTCTCTGCTACACTCACTCTCTGCTGTGTGTGTGTGTGTGTGTGTGTGCCCATGCAGATCTCCAGATCTCCAGTAGATCAGATGGCATTGCCTGGGCTCTCTGCTACACTCACTCTCTGCTGTGTGTGTGTGTGTGTGTGTGCCCATGCAGATCTCCAGATCTCCAGTAGATCAGATGGCATTGCCTGGGCTCTCTGCTACACTCACTCTCTGCTGTGTGTGTGTGTGTGTGTGTGCCCATGCAGATCTCCAGATCTCC
>JACXGK010006129.1:0-13106 GCA_016801125.1 Novumbra hubbsi
CCTTTTGGCTTACAAGCCTTCTTTCCGTCATCGGGAACTATATATGTATCTACACACATATATTCCTATCACCCTCTGACTACTCCTCCTACCACTACTGGACAATTCGCACTGCTCGGTTATCCGAGCACTAAGACGCTATCCCTGAAGTCGTGCGTTTGGATCTTACCCTTCACTCCGCGGACACCGCACCCTTACAAACAGGACCTTATTCTAGTTTTGTTTGGCTCCTAGCAGAACTCACTTCGGTAAGGCTGTCTGTGCTTCACGTCCATAGCACAAACTGGCAATGACGAATTAAGAAATCTCTAATACATATTGTGGTAAGTGCCTGAATGAACCTCTGCTTGCTCAAAGGAAAACCTTTGCATGCATTAACAACCACACAAATAAGCCAAACACAAAAGCAAACAAAGTCACTAAATGTCTCTAGAGTATGTGTAAACCGATTTGCATGGAAGCATTTGGAGAGGTTTCCAATCCACCTTCACAGACATTGAGCATCTAATCATAACAAATATAATTATTGCCTTCTTATTTTTCATGTGCAGGAAACCTTTTAGTCACATCAGTGGTAATAAAACAACATGTGAGCAACAGATTGGATCAGAATGTTCCAGTCATGCAGAACAATGTTCCTTCCACTGAAGAACACAGAACTCACATGTAATTTCCTGTCTGTGAACCAAGCTCGTGCAGGTGACAGGGCCTCTGTCCTCAAACTCTCTCTTACTTTGTTAACGTCTCTCTCCCATTATTTTGTCTGGGCAGAAACAACCACCCGTGCGGTTAACGTACTAGTGATCCTATCTCTCTGTATTCACTGACACACTGAAGAAAAACAAGTCTTTTCACATTACGTTCAGCAATTAGCCCAAAACCTGTTCCACCGAAGACGGCGTGTCACTGACTCCTGACTGAAATCACCTCGTCTTCGCACTAACCCTAACCCTATACAGTACTACGAAACACACGTGTCTGAACCACGTAGCCCATGAGAAAGATCACACGTAACACCATGTAACACAACACTGTGTAACCTGCATAATGAACCAGACAGATGCACTGAGAGTCAGACAACAAAGCAGGCAGCCCATCCAAACACTCAATTGTTTCCTCAGACCCTGAACCAGCAGGTAATCCAACAGCTACTCCAACGTCTTTTCTACTGTTTCAATCCCCCGTAGCCATCCAGAGAGCCGGGCAGCCAGTCCAGCCTGTCCGTTGGTGAGTGTCCTACCCCGGTACATTCACTAGGTCATGTGACCCTGCCTTAACTTCCTCTGCTCTTTCACCACACCCCTTCTGTTCAGCCCCTGCCCACTGGGTCTCTCTAGTTCTCTGAAGAAAACATCATGAGAACCTAAAATCGGGGTCAGCCTTGTGGGCAAAGCTATATTTATGCGATGAGGTGTGGAAAGAAAAATTCACTGCAAAATACTGAGGTGGTGACAACGTGTTCTGTACAACTAGGGTACGACCACATGGAAAGTTTCAGGTCGATCTCTTTTTGCCGTCCCATTTCACTGTTTCTCTCACTCTCTTCCCTTGAGAAGTGCTGGTTTCCTGTGTTCGTGCAGACGAAGAACAGGGAGGAAGGAACACTTTGGAGGACTACAGAAACAGAAATGGCCAACCATCCTCACACAGATTACTTGAGGTTGAGAATAATGCAGCGAACGGCTGGGTGTAGAATCAATCCTGGGCTGTTCTCACGTCGATAGGGTTAGTTGTGTATTGCTCAGAGTGAAGAGAGTGATACACTTCTCTTTGTGCAGTGGCATGTTGGATGTTTGCAAACACATTGCAGTCTAACTGAACTCATGGGAGAGGAAGCTGTGTATATTTGGTATAATATGTCACCTTTGCTTTCAACAGCACTTCCCGTTCTCCGAAAACAAACAGTGTTTACTGACAAACAGAGTGAAACAAGGCCACAGAACCGTGTCAGGCCAATTGAATGTTATGTACCGTGTAAACAACAAGAGCCAGTCTGTCTGCAGTCAGCTGCATCTCAACGCAACTCTGACCTCTGCTGAGGACTTCTCCTCATTGCAGCTCAGTTTAGGTGACAAATTCAGTTGGGATTCAAAATTCCTCAATTGACGAACAAGTGCACCTACGTAACATTTGTACTTCACATTGAATATGACGAAGTAAAATACACACTACTTCTGCCTAGTATTTGTGTTCAGTCCGACTTGAGTCAGAAAATGTAATATCCTCAAGAAGCCCTTTGCTGAAGCCCACTTTCCCTTAACATCTCTGTCGTACTTTTGAATAATGATACTTTTCTGGATGTATCATCATCTCTCTCCTGCTCTTCTAATCCCTTCTTTCTCTGCCCCCGCATCCTCACAAACAGAGGGACTGAGAAGGAGGAGGGAGTTGCTTAGTGACGGTTGCTGTGAGACCTTTGTGGGCGGGGAGGCAGTTGACAAGATGAGGAGCCCCGTTGCCAAGACGACGGATTGAATGTTTAAGTGGGTGTAGATGCATCGTGGGCCGTGAGTGATGGACAGTCATCATGACCATTATGCCAAATGCACATGTTCCAACATGTCTTCTCAGTGCACACAGAACATACAAATACAGTACTGCACAGGCTACTGTAGTTAGTCACTAAAACGGAGACTAAACTCACACAGCCTCTACAGCAGCTATGTTTTCTATTTGACTATTCATAAGACTTACAACAGTTCACCACCAGATCCAGTGCTCCTTATATGGAATGAGAAATGGACGAAACGGACACAGACGTTTGTGAGGAAGCCGCCCAGCTAGACAATGTTAACTGCCAAGTCACATGGAACGGAACAGTGGCCATTTTTTTGTCTGGCTTCCTGTCATGTGCAAACCTAGGTGGCGACCTCAGGCTGAAATGTTTACTAGAGGCTTTTCAAGTGAACTTTAGAAAGTTTTTAGTTTTTTTGTTGTCCTTGCAGCAGCTGTACAGATATATTATGAAAGTACAATGCAAGAATTCTACAAAATGCCTCTTTTATACAAACAAACTCACTTCCCTTCCAATACAAATGAACATTATTGTCAGTTTAACCAGCTATCTATTCTGTTGAAAACCCAACCCCCCAAAACATACAAAATAAGGCAGAACTCAAAATATTAACATATTTTTTCATTGGGCCTTGGAGGAAAAACTTTAAGAATAGTTTTCTTGCTCTGATTCATATTATTAAACTGTACTAGTACATTAATAATTGGTGGGTTTTAGAGAAGAGAAGCAGGAGAAATTCAAGCAGGCCTCAATAATACCACTACTGGTTGACAATTGAAAGAAACCTTGAGTCATTTGCGCTTGGTTTCTAAACCATTCATCTTCAGCCCTTCAGTGCTATCAGCAAGGTTAATATGTACTGCTAATAATTAAATTACCATTATAACTAGGTATGGTGGTAAAGAAAACCTTATTTTACACTAATCAATAGTACAGAGGCTTCAGAGAAGTTGTCCATATTTCTTATTGCAGAACACGGCATGTTGTACATTCACTTCTTTCACCTTATGAAAGATTCTCCCAAATGGAAAGAATGTAGGTGCTTATGAATTGTAGAAGACTGTATCAAAGGCTTTCTCAAAGTCTGCAAAGAATATTATCTCTGGTTGCCTCTATTCTCAGAATGGTTTTATAGGTTGTAGTATTGTAATGTTATCACCTTTCAGGAAACCTGAACCTGTATGATTGTGACAATAATGTCTAGTAGGATCTTTTTTTTTCATAAGCCCGCTAAGGGTTGACGTTTTAATACATACAGGGTTTTATATTGCCTCTGGATCCTTCTTAAATAACAGAGAGAGCTAACCTCGCTTTGTGGCAGACAGCAATTTACAATATGAGCAATTAAAACGTTGTGGTAGTTTATCTTTCAGTAAACCACCATGTATCCTCCTGTGTGATTATGCCTTCAAAACAGTCTTTTTGTGTCTGCAGTAGACTCCTGGAGGTTCTTTTCTTTTTCATGTAAATAAACTCTATAGTTGAATTGTATTTCTATTGAATGAAATATCCTTGTTATTGTACCCATGTTATAACTGTGTTAGGTTGTTGATACAAGGTCAACTTCAACACAATGGATATATGAGTCAACAGGTTCTTGTATTAATCATGAGGGTGACCATGCGACAGATGGTACCAGAGACTAATGCTTTATGGATGAGCATACTGTAGTGAGGTTACAGTGTTACAGTAACTGAGCTCATCTGTAGTTCCACAACCTTTATTTCCTGGAGAGCAGTCCTACTGCAGGTTTCATCACAACCCCATAAGGAACTAACACCTTCCAGTTTATCAACCAGACAATTACTAGAATCACTTATCCTAAATTAAGGTTGGTGTGAAAGTCTACATGATCAAGGTGAAGATACCAGTGTTACAGGTAAACTTACCATATCAAGTCCAGTCTGGAAAATGTTTGGGAAGAAATGTATGAGACAGAAAACCATAATATGATGAAAAGGAGATGCAGAGTCATGAGGAATGAAAACACTGAGGAAGATACAGGTACGATCTGTGTTGTGGAACAGTGTTACCTCCTTGCTAATTGTCTGCAAGCCGTTCCTCCTGTCCTTCCTTGTTAATTATTGATGAAATGCCTGCCAGTGTGTTCAAGAGGCCAGAGGTCAGTCTTCACTGCTCGTTACAGACAAGAGGCCATGATGTTCTGCTGTTGAGCTTTAGTGTGACTGAACACAGACTGACTTTAACCGGCTGACCACACATCACTCTCCATTTGTCATACTTGTAATACCTCACTGTCCCTCTTCATTTCTACCCTCTGCCTATCTGTCTGTCCTCACTTTATCTACCCTCTACCTGTCTGTCCCCACTCCATCTACCCTTTACCTGTCTGTCCCCACTCTATCTACCCTCTACCTGTCCCTACTTTATCTAACCTCTACCTGTTTGTCTGTCTCTATTTTATCCTCACTCTACCGGTCTGTCTGTCCCCACTTTATCAACCCCCTGCCTGTCTATCTGCCTCTATTTTATCCTCACTCTACCTGTCTGTCCCCACTTTATCAACCCCCTGCCTGTCTGTCTGTCTCTATTTTATCCTCACTCTACCTGTCTGTCCCCACTTTATCAACCCTCTGCCTGTCTGTCTGTCTCTATTTTATCCTCACTCTACCTGTCTGTCCCCACTTTATCAACCCTCTGCCCATCTGTCTGTCTCTATGTTATCCTCACTTTACCTGTCTGTCTGTCCCCACTTTATCTACCCTCTGCCCGTCTGTCTGTCTCTATGTTATCCTCACTCTACCTGTCTGTCGGTCCCCACTTTATCTTTCCTCTGCCTGTCTGTCAGTCCTAGCGGGGTTAAGAGGATCCCAAACATAATGCTTTAGGAATAATGATTACAACATCCCTCTAAAGGCTGAGGGAAATAACACTAACCTTCCCTCCAGGGAACACCAACAGGTGCCGTCGACCACTACATTGACTTACTGACGTCACATATATTCAAACATCTTTTTTTCTCAAATCCTGGAAATGTCAATGGCTCTCTCACATCATGTAAAACAGGAAATGAGAACAATCACCCATCAGTAGATTAACTCTCATTGTGAAACCTAGATAAGTGAACACTGTGAGAGAACAATGAAGTACTTCATTTGTCAGATTCCAGCATTCTCCTGCCTCCCACTTTCCATCCACTGACTCGCCTCCTCCATCCAACTGACTCTCTTATGATCTCCAACATAAATGTGATGTATAAACTCTCTCCCTTCTCCTTATCCCCATGATCCCTCTCTCTCAAAACATTCTACATGTACACATGTTGACATACACACACATCCTGTACATGCAAAGTGCTGTATACACATCTACCGTGCATTTCTTTCCTCTTAATACAGACCATTTACAATGGTTATAAACTGTATGCTGTAAAAACACACTTATCTCTTTTCTTTTTATTTCAGTAACATTGAACCATGAATGACTGAACTGTATTCTTTATATATAAACAAAATATTTCCAGTGAATCATTTTGTTACATAACATATCTTTACTTTATAACAGAACCATATCGTTATGAAATAACTGAATAATATCACAATTGAACCCTATCCTTAGTTTAGAACTGAACCCATATGATTTCTCTAAGACTGAACAATATCCTTCTACCAGATTATTTTTTAGAAGTGTCTATTTCATATCATTTTAAGACTATCCCTACACATCAAACCTGTTGCCCATAGACAGGCCAGATGACTTGTCCATTTGTGTTCCAAACAACATAATAACAACATGATTCTAACTGTTACAGGGGAAATAAAACGTAGTTACTCTCTGTTGTATTATTTGGCACTACAGTCAGTCAGTCATATTTTATGAAACAAATGTTTATATCAACAATTGTCATAAAGTGCTTACAGATTCCCAGCTTAAAACCTCAAAAGCAATGTTAATGTTGAAACCCAGGGGTGATGAAAAACAAATAAATACTTCATGTATTGTTTTTCCAAAGGGGGAAAACATATATTGTATGTGTTTGACAAAACAATAAGCTCAAGTAAAACAGTTTACCAAGTAACCAAGTTTACAAGGCTCCTAATTGGCGGAACAACCCATGTTTGTTGAAACAGACAGACATAAAGGACTGCTGACTGGAGCTGAATGACACAACTTGTTTCCACACACGTTCTTCCATACACTCTGACAATGTCTCAGGACTTACCACTAGTAACAGCCTGTCATCTCTGGTCTGGACAGAGAGGTGGTGAAGAAACTCAATAGTGTCCACTGCGCTTCTGCAGTTAAAAATGTCCCACACAAACTGGTGGAGCGTGATAACACACACACACACACACACACAAAACACTCAAATTCTGTTGTTCATCTTGCAGAGCTGCAAGGCTACATTCTTCAGTCTTCTGACAACTCTGAACTTACCCCACCCCAACCCTCACACCTTTTCTCCTCACATTTACCCAGCTTACTGAAATATGCAAACACAGATGCCCGTCACAACCAATCAGCACGTAGATAAAAAGGCTTATAGGAGGTGGAGAGCAGGTGTGATTCTTTAATGACGAGGGGGAGGAGCCATCACTAATGGACACATGTCCCACTGCATTCTGTTCTCCTATACACTCCCCCTTTATGAGTGTGTCCGTGTGTTCCTGTCTGCTGCATGGTTAGAGTGAAGAAATCAATCATGTACACATAGATATTACAGATATTCGCCGCCAGCTATTTATTAAAGATGCCCGTCGTCCAAAGTTACCGGTTGTTCTCAGAGTCAGTTAAGACAACAGTACTGTTGAGAAAAGCATAACTATGCCCTCTGCTGTTTGAATGTATACGATACACATGGGGATGGGTTACACAAGGGAAAAAGTGTTGAAACGTTGAAATCTTCAGGTTTTTTGAATAATGTCACCCAAAAAAATGTCATTGTTCATGGGAGGCTGTGTCATAGTTAGTGTATTTAAAAAGAACAGAGCTGGTAGGCGTGAGAAAGAAGAGCACAGGAAAGCCAATTATGACAGACTTAAAGCAACTGTGAGACGGACATGAAAGAGTGATAAGATTCATGAACCTAATGAACTTAATAATAGAATTTGCATGCAAATCTAAGAACTTCCTGACAAATGAGGCTCTTTCCCGAGTCAGTCAAACTGAAGTCTTCTCTCCCAAGAGGGTTCCAACTGCTTCTGGTGAACGGGTTGAGATTTTCAGTTCAACGCCAAGAGACCAGTAATTTGGCCGTGGGTTAGCGAGAGGAGGAGCTCCTGCACCCTGAGGAGGGACAACAGAACTGATGGGAGGCCTTGTCTTCCCACTCCTCCCTGAGGAACCAGCGGGAATGAGTAAGAGACAGACAAACAGACATGGTGATGAGAAACAGAGCATGAGACTGAAATACATAACAAAAGCAGATGAAAAGTAAATAGTTGGATGTGGTAATGAGGAGGAAAGAGCAGGAGGCGGTCCGGAATGTTCCGGACACATGCCAGATGTGTACAAAGGAAACACCTTTAAGTCAGGTTCCCATGTCTATGAGCCAGCTGAGGCCAGAGGCCATGATCACAATAAATGATGTTGGATAACATTTCAAATCTTAAATACATATACCAGGCAACTGTACATGCAAATGAGCCACCTTACAGTGTTACCATGGCCACATTATCATTTGCATATTCTGTATTCTAGGTCATATTTCCATAATACTCTGTCCATGCAACAATGCAAACCAGCGCCCGCTGACTGCACAGCAGGGCTGTATATCCTCGACCACTAGATGGCAGTCCTGAAACGTGACGCACTGGTGCACATGTCTCTTCCGGCACATTACAAGACATTAATGAGAGGCACAAGAGATAAAACAACAGACTGGAAAAGAGAAGGTGAACACACAGTGGGTTAATTGGTAACTAAGATCACCTGCACCCTCCGCTCATCAAGAACCCCTCCATTTATCTTCTCTCTCCTCTCTCTCTCCCACTCTCCTCTCTCTCTCTCTCTCTCTCTCTCTCTCACACTCTCTCTCTTTGTAAGTCAGCCTTGTTGAGTGAGCTTTCTGTAAAGCTGTCAAAGAGGTATCCCTCCTCCTTCCCTTCTGAAACAACCCAGATAGGAAGACATGAGGTGGCAGCGAGGCAGAGTGTCACAGACCAGGGGTGAACTGCAGTGTAGAAGGGGCCAGGGGATGAATGGCAGAGCTGGTTGTGAAAGATGAGATGGAAGGATGAGGTGTCACAGCAAAGGAGGGTTTTTGCACAAGTTAGGGGCTTGGTATGGGAAAAGGTTTAACCAGGGGAGTTGGAACCAGAGTGTGTACTAGGATTGTTAGAACCGCAGGATGAACCAGGGGAGTTGGAACCAGAGGGTTTATCATGAAGGTTAGAACCGTAGGATGAACCAGGGGAGTTGGAACCAGAGGGTTTACCAGGAGTGTTAGAATCGCAGGATGAACCAGGGGAGTTGGAACCAGAGAGTTTATCAGGAAGGTTAGAACCGTAGGATGAACCAGGGGAGTTGGAACCAGAGGGTTTATCAGGGGGTTAGAACCGCAGGATGAACCAGGGGAGTTGGAACCAGAGGGTTTACCAGGAGGGTTAGAATCGCAGGATGAACCAGGGGAGTTGGAACCAGAGGGTTTATCAGGGGGTTAGAACCGCAGGATGAACCAGGGGAGTTGGAACCAGAGGGTTTACCAGGAGTGTTAGAACCGCAGGATGAACCAGGGGAGTTGGAACCAGAGTGTTTATCAGGGGAGTTACAGGGTTTGTAGCAAGGGGGAAGGGAGAGCAGGCTGGGCCCGCAGGGTTGGTTACCAGGGCAGAGAAGCAGTAGACTGGGGATCTGTTTAGGGTAAGGGTCTTGAGGTGGTAAGGAGGTATTTTGTGAGGTATCGAAGGGTTCTAAGAGTTCTGCAGGAGGTCCCTACAGGGCCCTTACCTTGCCTGCTGTGAGTGTTTGACAGATGATGGGCAGCAGTACTGATGGAGGCTGAAGAAGCTGTTAACAGTCAGACTTGTAGAGAGGACAGTGGCATAGGGGCTGGCTGCAGTAGGGGTTGTGGGAGCAGAGATTGGATCGCTTGAGGACGTTGGCGACTGTCTGGTACTTCAGAAAGACCAGAAAAAAAAAACAGACAAACACAAAGAGCAAGGGAGAGAGAGAGATGTGGAGCAAAAATGAAGACAGAAAGCGAAAAACTGTATCGAAACGAGACACAAGAACTCCGGCATTTAGTTAAGTGGCAATGGCGCAAAACATTTCGAAGAAAAACAGACGTGTGGTGAATTTAGAAGAACATGACCGTTATACCGAAGGGACCAACAACGCCAGGGAGGGACGACCCACCAAGGTACGACGGGTCTCCGTTGTGTGAGCCAGACACCCTTCCCATTATGGAAGTGCAGGGTGGAATTCACCTCCACAAAAGAGGTGAAATATGCTGATTAAAATATGCCTGTTCATGGACACAGTGTGTGTGAGGGGAGAAGTTGATCAATATGCATTTGTATACAGTATTTAATGTATACATTTTATGAACCATGGGTTTGGAGTCTTAAAAGCTGATGTGTTTAATGCTGGGTTTTAGTAGCCCTTATACCTTGGGTATGACTAAAACAAGTATTTTCACTGTTATTATAGTTGTGTTTTTAACCAGTTTATAATAGCAGCCTGAGGGGTTTGTGGTATTTGACAAATGTGACAATGGGCTGTATCCTGGCCATCCACACTGCACAGTTCGGAGGACCGTTATAACGCTCTATATATAACATATGTAACAATAATCCTCATCCTTATATCATTTATAATATATAATATCACACACACACACGGTACATACATCTTCATACAAATAGAGAGAGAGAGAAAGAGGAGGGGGAGGGATAAATCTGTAAACTCCAACCACTCTGAAGTATTATATAACACCACATGGTAGGATCTTAACCTGAGTAATTCCATCTCAAAGAGGAAAGAGGATCGCTCTTGGTTCAGAAAGATCGGCATGTAAATAACAGCCCTCTCACTGGGGCCAGCAGCTGCTGTCAGACAAGGCCACAGACCCAGGTCCTGTGGCACGGTAACCAGCTGTGTGTGGTTCATAGGCCAGGCCAGAGAGACCTCGATCACAAACGGCACAGGAAAGTAAACTGGTGCCACTTGCCACACAAAAGAGGACATCTGGAGTTCACATAACGAGGAACACAGTTGTAAAGTGGTCAGTCATACAAATGTAGCTACTGTATACAGAGTGAGGATGGTCAGATAGACAGTCAGGTGAGCAAGGAAAGGAACCGGGCCGGCCCAGTTCTGCCGGCCCGCGAGTAGAAGGGATGAATGTCGCTACCCTGGCTGGATTCAATCTAAGGTTTCCTATGATACATGTATGGAGATGTGCTGTCTGTTTACTTCGGTATTGTCAAACCAATTAATCGAAACTCCACGGTTCTGGAAACTAGTTCCTTACATTAGCCGACATCCAAAACAGGTATAAAAGGGTTGCTACCCAATATTCAATGTGTTAAATTAGAAAGAGATAACTGTAGATGGCTAACTAAGAGCTATGCAGCACCTATATTGAAAACAATGACTCCAGTTGCTCCATGGATGATTTATTTTTTTAGAAAACAATGACAGTTGAAAAGCTGTGAACTACGCTATATAAATCTAAATCGAGAGAAATATGTTCATTGTCAGTGCAGTTCGTACATCGCAATATAACCATGAACAGTTTTACCTTAGGCTTACTACAATACAGCTACAGAAGCTTGCAGCAAGCAAAGTTTTAGTGTACCCTGAACAAATCCTAATGCCTAATCTGTTGTGTTTGGGGCAAGGATCCAACCCTGCTCGTCTACAGTCCGCATCTCTAACAATCTGCAGTCAGTCGGTCAGTCAGGGACTCACTCACTCGGTTAGTTACATTTTCTCTACTTGGCCGGCTCCGGTTTGCAAAAAGCAAGTACAGGATGATCATCTTTTTTCACATATTTGGATACACAGATAATTTAGCTGAATTCCAACCAGAAGACAACCACAAGCATGGAAGCGGCAGCATTATGGTGTGGGGTTGCTTTTCTTAGTACCATTTTATTGTACCAGAAGTCCACCTGTCAAAAGACATACAAGCAAAGCTACAACAGATAGCTCAAAGAGAAGAAATGGAGGACTATGAAATGGCTGAACCAAAGCACAGCTTTAAATCCTATCGAAATGCTTCAAGAACATTTGTACAAAAAAATGAAGTGTAGGTAGCAGTACGTGGAGGTAGAAGTAAGTGGAGGTAGTAGTAAATAAAGGTAGCATTAAGTGGAGGTAACAGTTAGTGGAGGTAAGAGTAAGTGAAGGTAAGAGTAAGTGGAGGAAGCAGAAACATTATGCTGGATGAGTCAGAGGCTGAATTCCATCAGAAATATGTCCAGAACACTGTATTAATACAATACATTTCCTTTTCATTGCATCTTCTGTTTTGACCATATTGTTGAGTAGGACAGACTACCATACGAATAAATGTATCGGATTTAGCACTCACATGGAGATAATGGCTTATATGGAGATTAAGAGGTTAAACATTACTAAAGATTATAATTATGCAGAGGCAGCCGTGGTTGGTGTAACGTGGATGATGACAAGAGTTCCAATTAAAGCAGAACTACCTGCCAGAAGAGGTTTTGATAGAGCTGAATGTGGTAGCCGTGATCATAGAACATAGCTATTTATACTGATTAAATAGAGGTTACCTACTTTGTTAATTCTGTACTGATGAGAAAGCTTTCGGCTTTAAAATGATTTCTGTACTGTCTAAATATTAGCAAATCTTCAGGGCGTTACATACAAAAAATAGAATCATATAGCATTCTTGGGTTTGTCCTCTTTACGAATGCTTTTTTGCACATAATTTTGCATATAATCCTCTTTTTCAGATTTTTCCTTAAACCCTTCACGAAGGATTCTGTTGAGAATCCTTGTATTTTTGGAGGGTACTTCCTGAAACCCCCTATGAATGGTACAATCATCCCTGTTAACCTGGTTAATTACATTATTCATGAAAACTGATTGCATATTATAAGGCCTTTTTTAATGGTCTCAATTTAACTTAACACAGTGTTGTTAGTAAACCCTGGATGTACAGACCACAATATCACTACACTACAAGTCACATTATGCTTGCTTTAAGTGAGTCCTCCAATTGGATGGCTGAGTTAAGATGACCAACAGAGGGCATTGTAAATCAACCACAACCATAAATTAACAATAAATCCAAAACAGCAGTTGTGAATTCTGGGAAAAAAGTGGTAGGATCTTTTTAGCGAAAAAATTACACTTTCTCATCTAAGAAATCAGTAAATAACCTTTTCTTCCAAAAACAGTTATTGGGATGTAAATGATTTAAAAGATTTTTTAAAAGAGCCCTTCTCCACAAAAAGGCTTCAGATCAAATTAGTTAAACTCTTGAAAGACTGTTGCACAAATCCTACTACAGTATGTCATGGCATATTAGTCCTGCTACATCAGTTATTGTACCGTGAATAAAAAGGGATAATTCTAGAACAATCTTGATAATTTAGCCCAGGGATAAGTGAGGTCTCAACGCAGATGCTGTTACGTAAGACCTATCTAGCTG
>JACXGK010006129.1:13206-30075 GCA_016801125.1 Novumbra hubbsi
TTGTCTGGGTTTCTGATTTCAGCACAATGAGCACTGCTATTGGAGTCCCCAGACAACACACCCCTCTACCTACTCACCAACTCTGCACCCCCCCCCCCCCACTTCCCCACTAAAACGCACACATCCGCACACACACACACACTCAGATATCGCTTTCCGGAGGAGCACACGCACACCCACACTAGAGGACCTTGGATGGAGGGAGGAAAGAGAGAGCGAAAGAGAGTAGAAAGACCGGAAAACATCTGAGCAACACGTGGGGAAGAGTGAATACGGAGAGTGACAGGAAGATGATGTGTATTTACAGCATCTAGGATGGGGGGGGTGGCTGGATGGATGGATGGAGGAAGAGAGGAGTGGGAGGAGAGAGCAGCACAGGAGAGGCACTGAGCGGGCCACAGGGTGACGGTAATCAAGAGGAGAGGAGCGGAGTGAAGGAGCGACGGCAGAGGAGGGAGGCCGTGTGGAGGGAGGTGTGTTCACGGTCCACAAGCAGGACTTCCTTCACACACAGATCTGGGACACCAGAGCATGTCTATCTATAGAGAGGCGAGAGGGACCGTCATTAGGCCGACACGCCGCATGTACACAGACATCGTCAAGGACATCCTGTCATCTCTCTAAGCTGACCTCTAAGCTCTGACACACGGTACAGTCCAAGGCCAAGGATTCACATAAACTAGCCTGCGCCAGGAACCGTTCCCCCGTTCCCCACTGACACACAGGCCACTTTGATAACTGTAGATGAGTGCGTGCCTGTGGGAGCCTGCAGCGTCACTCCGCCCCCCAGCCTGTGACCCCTGACCCATCGCTGTGAAGGAGGGACTTCTAGATGGCCGGCATCGCTGTGTGCGCCTGCCTCTAGTCTAAAGTTAAGTGTTTTTTGTACCCCCTTCCCTGATTCCGGGCTCTGTGTCTCCCGCTGCTTGGCAACAGCGCGGACTGCCTGTGTGGGCGTTTGGCCCTGAGTGCCAGGCAATAGCAGCGCTCGCTCGCCAGGGAAGATGGGCATGGTTACAGTTACCAGCCAGCCGGCGGAATACATGTAGCAACAGCCTCGGCTACCTATTGGACGCTCTCAGAGAGTAAACAATAGCAGTGTGTACTACGCTCGTCTTCCAACCGACGCCGGGTGGCTTCAGCAATCAGCTGTGTTTCCTGGTGGTTTGTGGAACAGACACGATTGGGTTTCTTGGGCTAACTGCAGGGCGCTAGGCTAAGCGACTCTAAAAAGTGTAGAAGTGTTTCCCTCAGGAGACGAGAGGAGGGAGGAACAGAGCACCTCAAGAGGCCGATGTTGCGTTGTGTTGACACTGGGTTGTTTGTGCCGTGCGAAAGCTACAGCGATCCAACTATGCCATTTGACCGCCGACGCAATGGTCCAGCTTTCCCATGTGGCGGGACCCGTAGCACGGCCAGAAATGAACGAGGATCCTCTCGCTCCTTTTTCAGCAGCTCTTCCATTCCTCTTTTCTCTCCATAACACTGGCCGCATTTCACTCTCCGGCTCTCACTCCCTCTTCAACGTTTGCGCTCTCTCTCTCATTCTATTCTCTCCCTCGCCCACAGAGTTCTTTACAGAGCTGCTCGCGGTGTTCCCACGGTAACCAGTCTTCTGCTCCCCAGCACACACACACATGTGTTTCAGCCGCAAGCCGTCAGCAAACAACCACTTAAATGCACCTGAATGAAGTAGGGGACCAATGAGACGAGGACCAGAGCAACAAGTACAGCCTGTAACAGAACCAGAGAAAGTACTATAGTAATAATGCAGATGTGACCTCTTCAGACCCTCACCTTTCTATTGTCTATAATCTGAAAAGGTTACTAAGCCCGTCCCATTGGAGGAACCCTTGTGTTTCAGATAGAACCATTCAGGTTTCCAAAACGATTGTTCCACATAGGGTCCTAACACAAAAAAACAGGCATCCAACATGGGTGGGTTTCTTAAAAGTATTCTACACTTGTTCTACAAGGACATGCTTGTTCTAAGAGCCAATGCTAAACATTGCTACAGCACTGAATATTTCTCTAAATGGTACAACTGGTCTAATTGAACCAGCCCCTAAACAGGAAACGCCCATGCACAATATAATTGCTGGCCAGTAAATAGTCATTAAAGGACTTTGTGAAAAAGGCCGCTCACTTCCTGTGTGTGTGTGTGTGTGTTTTATATTAGCTTAGACATTCCCTGTCACAGTACAGAAGCTCATTTATCACTCTACAGCAGGGGTGGGCAAACTACGGCCCGAGGGCCAAATGCGTCCCGCGAGGCTGTCCCATCCGGCCCACGGAATGCCCTTTTCTGGCCACCAAATCAATGATGATTAACAAATTACAAAAACAAATGTGGCCCTCCATTTCATTTCAAAATCCTGATGTGGCCCCCGTGTCAAATTGAAACCGGACTTCAGCGTACACTCAAAAAGCATAGAGGTTATACCACAGCCACATTCTAAAGGACAGGAATGGATCTTCTATAGTAGCCAACACCATCACGTCTCATCCAATGCATGTGTCATAAGCCATCCTTTATGTTTCCTGCCTCTTACTGCCTCGGCATGTATTACCACAGCGCATGCAAATGACTACGTCACTGCTCAGAGACAGTTGTTCGGCACACAATCACTCATTTAAATGACTAATAATAATTGCTCCCGCTCCAAGCTGATGGGACATTGGACTAGATTGCGGAGGTGTTCAGGCCCAGTGTCAACCCACCCACCTGTGGTAGAGTGGCAGAGGTGAGGGGGCTCCTGGAGGTAGCAGGGGGCAGTGGGGGATGAACGCTCAACATTTAAACTGCCTTAGGGAACACTTCACTGTTTCCAAAGCAACCGTGATTTCTACATCATTTTATAACCCAATACAAGGACAGTGCTACTTCAACACGAAACACTATCAATATCCAACAATCTGTCTTCACACTTCATGAGGTCATTTTGTGAGGTCTACTAGAAGGAATCATTTCGGCTAAAAATATGTAATTATGCCTACAGTGACATCCAGGTTTTGCTAGACTCTCATGGTCCAACAGATTACAACACATCAACAAATGGATCATTTAGTTTTCATGTTATATAAAGTATGTGTTTGGATAAATGATGAAAAGTGTTCTTGTGATGTGTTGATAAACAAGCAACGGACCAAAATGCCGGAAGCCGATGAACAACGTGTTTTTTAATGGACGACTAAAATGGTCCACAAGCCTCAACAGAGGAGGTAGAAAAATACAGGAGGTAACGTGTTTAATTCAGGCACGGACAGCAACCAGACTGAAATACCGAAGCGGCATAGATATCGTCTGTACAGGTGAACACATGTAACAGCAAAAATAACACACACGGAGATGAGACACACGGGGGCTTCAATACCCAGCTGAGTGGGAACAGGGGCAAGGGATTAGAGAAGGGTGCCTTCACAGGACATGGGAAACAGGACAAACATACCCGATGGCCACTAGAAGGCCGGTGACGTCGAACGCCGGGTTGCCACGCGACAGGAGGAAGGCCCGCCACCAGGGGGCGACGTGACAGTTCTCCAAATTCATAAAGAAATATTTTACTCTGTTGATGGGAGGTTCCAATTTTAACAAGATTATAAAGATTTTCAAATATTGTGTGATAACTATGGACGTCCCAAACAGTGCAATCAATAAAAAAAAATATTGGAACCACTTTTAGATTGTTCAAGATTGTTAGTATATGGAATTCTAGGTGAGGTTTCTAATTCCTTATTATTTGTAGATGAGGTTTCTAACTCCTTATTTCATATTATATATCATTGTAATTAATCTACTTTAGGAAACAGCCAAATGGATGGACAGATTTATTCAAAGATAAACACTGAAAATAAAGATATTTTAAGAATGACTGATCTGGGTAGAATTGAGGGTACTCTACAGCAGGGGTGTCAAACTGGTTCCACAGGTTCAGAGTGTCCACAGGTTTTCACTCTCACTTTGTACTTGACTAATTACTTAGGTCACTAATTGATTAGGTCTACCTTTACCTGTTTTTTTTTATCTGAACTGGGAACCAATTTTATAATAAAAACCAAAAACCTGTCGGCAGCCCTTTGTAGAACCGGTTTGACACGCCTGCTCTACAGGATACATAAAAAACAATTAAAGGAAAATGAGTAGAGGAAAGCAACAAATGCAGATACATCCATACAGGTGTACTAAATTATCCAATTAACCAATTAACATCCTATGATTCTCTGTGGCATTTGTAAAAATGCTCAGCAGCCCAGTTGACCTCCATTTGGGATCAAGATGGCAAAAAGGAAAGGATCTAAGTGACTTTAAAAGAGTATTCATTATTGTTCATTATTATTACTCTATTCCAGGATAAAAATGCCATCAACAGGATATTGGGGGTCCCTGAATGGATGGATGAGTGTGAAAATGATGTGGATAATATGCTACCGACTTTGCATTCACATGGTCTCAACCTACAGGAGATGTTGGACTGACGCATTCATTAGACAGCGTTCCCCACCACCATGTGACCACCATTAGACACCATGATCCCCAAATAAGGGAATATATTTTGAAAGAATGGAGTTCCGTCCCTCCAGTAGACTGCCAATGTGCATGAAAGCTGTTCTGGCTTTTTTCAATTTGTCACCGACTTGAATATCCGTATGGCATACTATGGCAATTATATTGTGTTCTACAGACCTGCACTTCGATGTATTTTTGGTGACTGAACCAAAAGTATTCTTCAGAATAACCTTGGTGTGTGAAATGTGGTTGTTCTCTGAAAAGCTAAAAAAATTTGGTAGCAGTTTGATTATGGTCAAAAAGACCTCATCATAACTCCATGAATTCTGAGGGTAGAAATTCCAATCAGAAATCTTTTCTATTTGTGGTCTTCATGAAAAGCTCTCTCCTCTTTCTTTCCCCTGAGTCTCTATCAATCTGTGGTATTTGGTTAGGGGGTTAGCATTACATGTCATTTAGTTATCCGTCATTTCATTTGGCATCCTTCTGATTAAAATGTCTGTCCTGGTGACTGACAGGGATCTAGACAGTCTCCACTCTTTAAAATAAGCATCACATTGGACATGGCCATCACGACCATGCCACTTCCTGACCTCATAAAAAGTGACACGTCTCAGGAATCCACATGGCCGGAGACACTAGGAACACCCTATTTCCATGTTGCTAAACTCCCCACAGGATTTCAAACCATAACCGTGCTTTTCATCCAGCTGAATGATGTCCACAATTCCTTGACATTATGGAACATTTTTAAATAAAATATCAAAATGAAAACATCAAAGGAAAGGGGCTTCGTGTCTGTAGGGTTAACGAGGACCTCCGCTGACTAGAAGAAAGGGCAGGGGTGGCTTCACTGGTAGAAGAGGATGCTGCAGTCTTTAGGGCATCTTTACTAGAAAGGATCCAGAGAGAATATTATCTAATACTGCTTGTTATTGGGACGGGTCATGCAGGTTGAGCTAAAGCATATTCACTGTTCAGCCAGAGGCAACGTTTCCTCAACAGTAACTGTCAGTGTCAGCATGCAGCGTTACGGACCTGAGTGGCTTCTGTCGGAGAATCAAATCAATTATGTAATCACTGTAGATTATCATCAACGTCTCTCATTCATTCAGTCAAGAGAGACAGAAAGGGTAAACCAGATGGTGATAGAGGAAAGAGAGGGAGGGAGGGAGGGAAGGAGGGAGGATACAAAAGTAATTTCTGCAGCTCCTCTGAGTCATATCTGCAGTAGACAGAACCAGTGAGGGGGAGAGAGAGAGAGAGAGAGAGAGATTGAGAGAGCAGGATGAAGATAGTGACGGATGGAGATAGAGGGATGGATGAAGGGAGTGAAAAGCACGTACTGGAGAAAAAAAGATGGATGGAGCAGAGAGAGAGAGAGCGAAAGAGAGAGGGATGGATGGAGAAAAAGAGAGAGGGCGTGAGTAAGTGCGTGAGAGATTGAACGGAATTAGCTTCCTCTGGAACAAAAGACCATTACCATCCTCTGCATCACTAAACAGAAGTAATGTCAGCCAACCAAGCAGAGGAAATATCCACATGTGTGCCCCTGAAGAGAGGGGGCGGGGGCTGGGGGGGAGGAAGAGACAGAGAAAAGGGAGAGGAAACGGAGAAGAAAGAGAGATGGGAGTAAGAGATGCAAGCACAGGAAAAAACCGCCAGCACCTGCAAAATGCTGATTTGGGATTGTAATCCTTCTCATCAGGAAGCGGAGAGATGGGAGAGCTCCACTTCCTTCGTTTCATCCGTGACACGTTGGAGGACATCAGCATGGCTGTCCTCGACATGTTGGGACATGTTATGGGAAGGCAGTTTTAACCCAGATCAATTATACTGCATGTGCTACCTGGTGGAAGAGGTGTGATCTTTCACCACGGGGAGGACTGTCAAAACATCCCATTAAAACGATAGTCTGATGTTTAGAAAATGTGCATCAGATGCAGGGGGTGTCTACTGCCTAATAATGGACATTCCAGGAGATATCACGTACACACACACACACACAGCAGTAGACATCGCCTCTGGGCCAGGAATAATTATACACAGGTCACACTAACGAATCCCTCACATTCCCTCTGTGTAAGTCTCCCTCTCTGTTTCACACATAGCCAGACACTCCGGAACATTTTCACGGGTGTGCAGAACAAACACACAAACGCACAAACACACACATATATATCCACGCACCCAAGACAGGAAGAGAAGCCGTCTCCATTCCTGGTGTATTCCCGGACTCGGGACATAACCATGACAGAACACTGTCAGCCACTGCTTTGGACCCAGGCAGTACTGGTGACCTCCACGGTACTGACCCCATGTATCTCTGAGGGGATGGGAGAATAGTGGGACAGCTGTTTGGGCCAGCACCACTGGATGAGGACACGGGCCAGTTCTGGCTGTCTGGCTGTCACTGTCATTCAGAAGTAGACGTGACACACTTTACCGTTCCTTAAGCCTGGGCTTCTACTTTACATCCAAGCCTGACCAATAAGAGGACACCGGGCCAGGACAGTTATTGGCGTGTTGTTACTGTCGGACCCCGTCCATAACACCATCATCCATCACTTCTCTTTCCCTCCCTCTCTGTCCCTCCCCCACTCCATCTCTCCCCCCTCTGTATACCTCTCTCTCTCTTCCTTTCTCCCCACCTACTTGAGAACAGATGGTAAAACAGTGTGTGTGTTCCATGCTTTTTTTCTTTTCGGGTGAAGCACGCTGAGTCGGGGTCGCTCTCCCCCTGCCCTGCCCTCTCATCCCTGTCTCCCCCCCTTCCCGTCTCTCCGCCACTCTTTGATCCGAACCATAATTAGCTGGACGCGGGGCGACCTGAACGAGGGCGACGTGAATGTGAGGTATGTCATGTGTGGTTGTTGACAGAGGACCGGCCTCAGGAGTGTCCTGAGACGATAGAGGAGAGTTAAGGAGGACACGGTCAGGGCAGGGAACAGGGCATTGTGTTACTCCTCATCACCGTAACTCTTGCAGGTGAACTGATGAACTGTACAGGGCGCGTTTTCAGTATTTCGAAGACGCTCTTACCCAGAGAGACTCACAAGCCCTGTGCGTCCTATTTTGTGTTTTAAATATCAAATTGAAGAAACGTTGCTGCGAACTACTCAACACCGAGAGTACCGCGCCGTAACCACTACCACTAACGAGGGAGATTGTGTTCAAGACGTTCAATTCATCTGAGTGTTTAACACCCACATAAATAACTAATATGTGTTTATATCCAATGACTAAGTCATCCCACGTGAGGCGGGCAGGGGGGCACAGAGGAAGGAGGAACACTCAGCGGCCAGGGGATGTGTTCCTGATCAGAAGGGGACTTGGTCTGAATCCATTCCAGGAGGGACTGGGAACAAACGATGAAATGAAGCGCCAAACCAACCAAATCTGACACGAGCATGACACTGATGAGGCCTATAACAGAACATTGGACCAAACGTGTGTGAACGTACAACTAATATGATACTTGTTTGCCAAAGCAGTGTGTTCTATTCACATTTGTTTGACCATCCAATTGAGATTCCCCCTCAGTGAAGAGCTATTTAACTCAGAAACAAACCTTACCTTGATTCAGTGAGGAAAGGAAAGTGCTCTCCTGAGTAGTCTTGTGACTACAGAGGGTTTTTACGGATTTGAAGGACAGAGCCACAGTAAAGGACATAATAATTTCTTCAGGTTTCTTTCCATACACATGCAAGCATATTACACACACACAGTCTTCCTCTGCAAACTACACTTCACACTCCTACACACAATGCATCAAAAGCACTCCTTCACACAGATATCACGACCCCACTAACAAAATCAGCACACTCATATAATGTAACACCCACAGAAACACACACACACTAGCTACAGCATTCAACAGCCCACACAGCGTGCTACCCTATACATTGCACTTGCTGAACTAACACTCAGAAAGACTGTATTACAGAAATCCTATACAAATATGTACACAGAGGAGCGTTAAACCAAAGCCCCAAGCGGCTTCAGCAATATCTACCGAAGTCTAATGATCAGCATCAAACTCACACCCCTCCGGTGAAGTATCGGTGCTAGCTATGTTTGGGGCTTCACAGTGGGTCACGTCACTTCCCCTCAAACCAGTGTGATGCGCAGGAGCGTTTCTTGTGTCAACTATTCAGATGCCAAACAGATGAGTTCCCCACAGGAATATAAGGGACCTATTGAGAACATCCAGCTGAGGCTGAGTGGCAACCAAGGAACAAGTCAGGGAATAGAATAATTACCTCCGAAGCAGCAAACAAGGGGAAGACGGCCTTACCTCAGTGTGCCATGGAAGGAAAGCACTGAAAGGAAGCATTAAGCCGGGGGCGAGAGGGGGGAGGCTTTACTCACTTTCTACGGATGGTGGAGCTGTTGGTATCGGAGCTGTCCGTGTGGTCCAGTCTCCCCCGCTGCTCCCTCTCCGCCGGGTTCGATCCGCAGGACATCCCACGGGTCAGCCTGGTGTGGGCACGTCTCTCTCGGCTCGGCCCTGCAGGGGGCACCACCGCCGCGGCGGGCGGGGCAGCCACGGGGCTGGCGGCGTTCCCGCCGCCTCCGCTACTGCCCGCCGGGTGGACGGGCAGGGAGAGGGGCGGCTCCGCTCTGTGGCCGCTGTCGTTGTGGTTCTGCTCGGGGGGCTCCGGGCCTCGTGGTGGACTGGGCCTCTCCAGCCTCAGGTCCTGGTTCTCCTGGCTGACGCGGTCCAGCTGGCCCTCCAGCTCCTCGATGCGTCGCCGCTGGGTCTCCAGGAGCTTGGCCTGGCTCTCGATGATGTTGTTGAGCTCCAGGAGGTACTCTACAGCCCGGTTGGGACTCTCTGGGCTGGTCTCCATGGCGGGAGGCCTTATTCCAGGGAGACTCCAGGGTAACACCACCTCTGCCGTTAGGACCCTGGAGCTCCTGATCCCACCCCCCCCACCAGCCCTGATGAGTGGGGGGGAGAGGGGAGGACAGACAGGGGGGCTGAAGGAACTCGGGGGGTGGTTCTTATCCCTTTCTACTTGACGCGAAAAGCCTTTCGGTGACTGGGAGTTGTCAAAGGACACAACTGAGTGTGTCGACAGATTCGCAAATGATTACATATCACAGTAGCTCACAGGAGGAAGGAGTTGGTTGCAAGGGTTTTATGTCCCCAAGAGATAGCTACGCCAAGACAACGGTGCAATGTTGAACAGAAAGGAAGGGTTGCCTCCAAGGGAGGTTAATGGAATACTTAGGGTCTTTAAATTCGGCATCTTGAATGGTATTTCTAGGATTTAAATCCAGGGCTTTGGACGTCAGGTGTCATTCAAAATGATCAACCAAAATCAAACAATATAAAAGAGAGATGGATCAAGGCAGAGAAAATAGAGACAGAGAGGTATAGTTGAAATCTGAAACAATAAATGCACATAAGCCATCTTGGTATTTCAACATTGTCCTCTCTTATGGAGAGAAACACATAGGAGGTTACAGTGCAATAAAATATCAGAGAAATAAAACAGCATACACTCTAGTGATCTCTTTGTCAACTTCCATCAAGATGTCTTATCATCTTAACAACCAAGTTTTGTGTTTGAAAGGAAGTTGATTCTTTGCTGAGATATTAATGAACCCAAATACGTTTCGGTCACCCAAAATAAAAGGGAAAGGGGTCAGGTAAAATGGTTTAAAGGTCTTCCATTTAAAATATTTTTTGTCGAAGATTATATAATAGAGAATATTCCATGTCCCCTCCCACATAGACTATCCCCGCAGTCTCATCCTCTTCACCCCATTACTATGTTTGTCTTTGGAAAAGACCAAGTGAAAACGCTGGACGATTGATTCATTTCACAGTTGAAGTCCAGCTCCACACACCTGCCCTGTTCAGACCACATCAAAGAGCCTGAGGGTGACTTTTAGGTTACAGTTTTTGTCCGCGTCCCTCACAGATCAAATCTCTATAAATCCTCGTCACGCAACCATACCGACGCCTACTCGAACTATAGTCCTTTTTTCAGAAAATGGTTTGATGTAAAATTATATACATCTCTAATAGTCCACACGTCTTTAATAGTTTACACATACTTTATCGTTATAAGGAGTTTCCACTTGCCTGCGTCCCGATGTTTCAGGGAAAACCAGTAAAATAGTCCGCTGCGCACTTCTAAAATCCCCTATGAATAAAGTAAAGTACACTTCTCAAACGATATTGAACTACAGTCGCGGTAACTTCACACAAGTGGTGGCAAAGATACAGATTTCCGAAGTGATGGACTCCTTCCTCGTAAATCTGTGAACTGTACAGTAATGAGTGCGCGTGGTGCTCAGGAGCGCTCCTGTGGCGACGCGCGAGGTTGATGGAACGATCCAGAGTCTTTTGACACATAGGCAAGACTGTCTATCGTATTCATGGGACAGTTAATGCGTTTTCCTTTAATATATGAAATCTACAGATTTGGAACAAATGCGTGTCTTAGTTAATTTACCAATATAGATATTTTTTCAAGCATTATGGTCCGTGCTAGGCAATATTGCCTTATTATGCTAGATGCAACAAATGGCTTAACAAGACTAGCCCTTAGCTGAAGTATATCGGCCATATACTGCAAACCCCAGATGCACCGTATTTATGAGCAGTTAATAAGTAATTTAACATAATACCCGTCATTTTTAAGCACAAATTAATATACAGTTCATAAGCCCCATGCAGAGTGCCTGGATCCAGTTCTGCCAAGTTACCACGACGACCGGAAGTGCCCTACAGTTATGAAGAAATCTGTTAAAACAATATTTAGAAAAGTACAAACATTATTTTCGTTATATGTGGTATTGTGGCCTCAAATCACACTGTTTATAATCAGGCAATATTGCCAATATAATATGACTGAGAGCTGTTATTAGGCACAACACATCCAATGTCTTGTTACAGAAATTAGGAAATAAATGGGAAATACACCACAAACCAATGAGATGAGAGTGCAATCAGAGCCCTAAAATCTATGTACCAGTGCTAAGTAGTTTAATATACCATGTATTCCAACAAATCAGCATCAAAGATTCAACCCAAAATTGTTTATAATAAGCATCAAGACTCAAGTGTATGTGATATATGTATATGTGGCTGTCATTATGCATGATGCAGTGGTATATTGAAAATAAACAATAAAGCCCAGAGTTGTATAGTTGTTATTTGATTGTTTTAAAACAATAAATTATGTTGTGCGACAGTCCATTGGTTTACGGTCTTGATATATCACCGCTGTCAGCCAACCACAGCAAAGGGCTCGGAAGCCAGACTTGGCTGGTCTAAATAAAGACCATTAGCACATCTCACAGGCCTAAATTTTTGGGTTCCACACAAATGCATGTAGGAAGTCTATGCTTCGTGTTTGCTCCGGGGCCAGGCTGTGCACTGCGTTCTGCACTATCAACCGCTTTAATTGCACACCATTACGCTGACGAGGACCTAGTCATTATCAGCCTATGGTTTCAGTGATGTCACTGCTGCTGTCACTCATGGTTCCTCTATGAATAGGGTTCAGAAGATTCTGATGCTTCCTTTAAGTGTTTAAGTAAACGAAGCATCATCTGAAGACATTAAGCATCAGAATATGTCAGAAAATAACTCTCTGGAGGGCTTCTGCGACAAAGTATTTTTTCATAATACTGGACGATCTTAATGTAAATTTGGCTTTAAGTTCCCTGTGCCAGATGGGGCTTTTGGAATCATGCATAATACTAATGCTGGAACTGCACCTGTGTCCGTGTGGGGGTGGGTGAGGCAGAGGAAGTGTAAGAGTGTTTGTGTGCCCATGTGTTACGGGTGAAGTAATAATGATGTGCATTAAGAGAAAAAGGCCAAGTATTGTTTTTTTCTGGGGAGATTTCTTTTTTTTATTTTTATTTTACCTGTTTCCTTGTACCTATTTCTGGAATGTTATGAGAAATTACATTAATTATTTAAATCTTATTAATATAATATAAAAACCTTATGAGTTTTCAACAATGCAAACTTCAAGGACTCTAATTAGCTCCCACCCTGTTGAAGTTTACTAAATTACAGTAACACCTGCTGACCTCTTTAAAGAAATATATAAAAATGTAATTAGGTATTTAGATAGTACAATGATTCCCTACCTTATTTAGTGCTTGTTTTCTTGCTTGAACAGAAATTGATTGATCGTAATGACATCAAGCAAGAAATGACGAGGAATTGTGCTGGCCCATCAAACCAACAGTATTGTTGGTTTGAGGAAAAAAAGAAAATTGTTTCTGGTAAAAACACTTTGCAAAACACTATAATTTCACTATTACTGAATACATTTTCTGAACTATTTCTGCAAAATACCCTTTTATTAATGCATAGACATTCAAGTTAATCTCACGCGGATGCCATAGCTGTCCTACCAACACAAATTTGTTAAAATAATGTTACTATTTGTTAACCGTTGCTAGCAAGACAGCAAAATACTCTGCAGAATGCACTCTCATCCAATAACGTAGACAGTTAAATACTCTGCAGAATGCACTCTCATCCAATAACAAATAGTGTGCTAATACTTCCTGTTTGAGCAAGTATTTGACTTGGTGGGATTTACTGTACATCAGAGAACACGTGTTAGAAACATGCTGTGGAGGGCTGTGAAAAGGTCACAATAGCAAATTGGACAAAATGTAATTGGGATGGGAAAAATGAGGTACAATTGGGAAAAAGGAAGAAAATACATGTAAAAAACCTGCACTTTCACCAGGGACAGATGGCTTAGAGCTGTCAACCTGAGATCTCTGCAGATGCATAGTGTGCAGGGCTTATGGGGTTGATTTGGGATTGAGCCACACATTCAGCCCTTTATTCATCCTCTCTCTTTCTCTCTGATTCTCATACACTATCTATCTAGGATACAATATCTATTAGGAGCACACATGTTCATATACACTACGCCCCGTAAGCAATGCTTACACTGAAGCTATTCAGGTAACATCTCGTTCCCTATTCAATTCCTCTACAACCACATCTTTTACCCTCCACACAGACTTTTTTTACCTCTACAAAAATAATGCATTTCTATACCATCCTTCATTATCTTTTCTGAAACTATTTTTTTCTCTCCTCTGTTGTGTACCAGTCTCTAGTATTCCTGGTTCCAACCCAGCGGTATATTTCTTTTTAAAGAAATGTCAATGAGATATCTGTCATCTCTATACAGGTTAGAGGAGAAGAGATGTCTTGTAGTACTGCCTGAAGCAGCTACACCAAAGCATTGCCCTGCAGTAATATTTATGATTAAATGGGGGTAGATATTAACACACACACGCACACACAAACACCATGTCAAAGCTGTGTTTTTAACAGCTGCAATTCATCTTCAGCCTCAATACTGTAAAACATGTTGCTGCCATCTACTGCTTAGAAAAGAAACATCTTGTCAAAAATATCTTCCGTCTCCAACACCCACAAGTATTTTCAAAATAGCAGAGGAAATTATGTCATTGAATATAAACAGTTTATTAGCAGTTTATTATACATTTCTTAACAGTCTATTGAATAGTATCTTCTTTAGGAAAATTGAAAAAATAAGCATTCAAAAACATAAGTTACAACAGTAACAATAACAGTCTCAATAAAAAAACGGAGCAAGAATGGTTCGGTCAGCTGATTAAAAGATGATCTGTGAGAATTGACTAATATGGCTGTAGAAACATGCTATACGATCTTCAATAACACCATTGTTTTGGCGCATTGGGAATGAGAATATAAATTTAAATTACACAACGCCGTGGTCATCCCGGACGTCCTCTAATCCTTCCCTTGTTGGTCACCAGATGTTCCTGTGTATAGGAGCAATTCTGTGTGAACAGAACCATCCTCAAATAACTTGAATGACATGTCAGGTGACAGCAGTATTTTGACCCCGTATTTAGTTTGCAGCGTCTTAAAATATGTTTATATATTATAGAAGTCTCAAAACCTGAGCATTTCAAAAAAAAATCTATACAAAAATATTGTTTGGGCCCCTACCCCATAACTGTCTCAACATTGTCAGCTAATTGTTTGCCAAAGAAATTCAAGATCGATTAAACACGTTGTTCTTCAGGATCAGTGGTAGTTTTAACTTATGCTTAATAGATAGAAAACATACATAGATACTGATCATTTTAGACTTGACATAGGGGTTATAATGACACACACTATTCATTCATTATTCAAATGACAGATTCACAGCACGAGTCACTTTAATAGTTTCGTATGGGTTTGGTTACCAAGGCAACAGTAAGTGGCACTTAAGAGAGCACAGCACTTACTAGAATAGACTGTGTCTTTGTCCATACTTTCACTAAACAACATTTTCTGATGTAAATATACTGTATGTACTATCTTCACTACTTTCGTAAAATATTTTCAATAGAAGGATGTACAAAGGAGTGTATAGAGCCAGATATCACAACATTAATTTCATTAACATGAAATAACACGTCTATACATCTATTTATTGAAATGCTTTAAGTATATCTTTGATATGTATTAATATATTCCAAGGTACCAACAGTACAAATCAGGGCCCCATTAGATATTGATTATACAATAACATGTAGTTATTTATATAAAACAAATATTCATACAGCGGTATGATCTTGATAGTATATAGATTGTACAAACACAGCACAAACTGTCTGTCAGAGTAATCGCAACCAAAACACTGAACATTGTGGATAGTTAAGACGTATGTTAGTGTGGAAGCATTAGCCCCCCACCCCATCAAAACATACAGTATCTCAGGTGGACTGGACTCCTATCGCCTGGGACTGTGGCAAATATATTTTTAGAAATGTCCCTAATCTACAGTGTTATCCAGTCTACAGGAGAAGTTACTCTCCAAATGTCAAGTCCAGTGGCGTCTATCACAGAGACAGGAGCTATTCTGGTCTGAAACAACAGCATCATTATAACTAGGGCTGGAGGAGAACATGTTCAACTGTTCCCAAAAACAACACAAGGACAATACTACTGCAACTCCTGCGGGAGTACAGAGACATTTCTGCAAAAAAAGGGTGAAAAAGACAGAGATTGTGTTCCAATGGAACATCTTAAAATATGCACAAATAAACAAACCAACAATTATTAAAATCAGCCAGAAACCAGCTGTCAAAAGGCACAAATTAAGACACTATAAAATGCTAAAACATATAAAAATATAACATTGATGTGGGTAGTTTAAAACACAAAAACAAACTAGCCTACTATATTCCAGAGCAGGTTTGATATGGTCCCAGATCCTGGTGATATGATTATGGGTTCCTCAAACTGTATGTACATATTATTTGCGTTTTGCCATTTATATTCCTGATTCTTCCATGACCCCCATTCTCCTAACTCTGCCTCTTCCTCGCTTCTCTCCTGTAAACCTGCTCTCCTGCGTGATCTCAGCGATGCTCTCTGGGCTGGGTGTGAGCCAGGGGCCTGGGAGCGACAGGCCCGGGGCCCCCAGGACAGACGCCTCTGCTTGGGCACGAGAGGGGTCACAGACGCTGGCAGCGAACGTGCTGCCATCCGAGTGGCTGGCTCCAGACTCTGACTCGTCGTGCTCTGAGGATGGGGAGAGGAAGGAGAAGGGATGCCTCTCTGGTGGAGAGGTTGTGGGAGACTCCGAGGAAAGCAGGTTGTTCAGGGACTGAGACGTCACTCCTCTCTCCTCCCAGCCACTCAGCCCGTGATCCTCCCCCTCATCATTCGAGCCCTCCCACCTGGCCCCCCTCCGACCCGCACCGACCCTCATCCACTCCTCACCCGTCAGCCTCTCACACTCCAACTCCCTCTCTTCTTCAGTTATCTTTTCTCTGCCGTTCCTCTCCTTCTCTTGCTCTCCATCCTCTTCCTCCCAGTCTCGCTTGGGCCTGGGCAACCTTCGGTAGGGGATGGGCCTGTCAGCGTCTTGCTCCTCTTCGTCCTCTTCATCATCCTCATCCTCTGCTTCATCTGCCTTCTCAACCGTCTCCGTCTTCCTGTGATTCTGCCTCTTCCTGACCCTCATCTCACTCCGGATTTTCCTCTCTGCGTCTGTGTGCGTCTGAGTGAGGCTGCCTCTGCGGCCTCCTGTCTCACTGCCCAGCCCCTCCCTCAGTCCATGGCCTCCTGTCTCACTGCCCAGCCCCTCCCTCTGTACGCGGCTTCCTGTCTCACTGCCCTGCCACTCCCTCAGTCCACGGCCTCCTGTCTCACTGCCCAGCCCCTCCCTCTGTCCACGGCCTCCTGTCTCACTGCCGGGCCCTTCCCTCAGTCCACAGCCTCCTGTCTCACTGCCCAGCCCCTCCCTCAGTCCACGGCCTCCTGTCTCACTGCCCAGCCCCTCCCTCAGTCCACGGCCTCCTGTCTCACTGCC
>JACXGK010006130.1:0-29944 GCA_016801125.1 Novumbra hubbsi
AATACGGGGCAGCGAGGCGATGTCCAGAACGCTCCAATGTATGAGCCTACAGAATGAAATGAAGCAGAATGGATGTGGAATACGGGGCAGCGAGGCGATGTCCAGAACGCTCCAATGTATGAGCCTACAGAATGAAATGAAGCGTAAGGGATGTGCAATTGGCACAGGTAAGGAATGTGCAATTTAACAATGTAAGACAGTGCAAATATGCAGAGGGCAGTACAAACAGAATGTATTAGTGCAAGTCGCAAATTAGGTGTCAAAGTGTACAGTTGTGTTCAGAAATATTCCACCCCCACTGCAGTAAAGTTTTTGCGAGTTTGAAATATATTTTTATCTTGTTCACAATCAGATCAAAGAAGAACTTGTAAAATAGACAAATGCAACTTGAATTTCAACAATATTTTTTGTAGTATACCAACAAATGTGTTTTTTGTGATTTCCTCACTGACAATATTATTCAACCCCTTAGTCACATACGTCCTTAGTACTTAGTTGAACACCCTTTGGCAATAATAACGTCCTTCAGACGTGAAACATAGCTTGACACAAGTTTCTTACAGCAATCTACAGGTATCCTAGCCCATTCCTCATGGGCAAAGGCCTCCAGTTCACCCGTTTTACCACCCGCTGCAGGGACTTTCCAAGCTGGTACAGTTAGTCAGAATGCTGCGGTAAAGGTTTACCAGGAGGTTAGTAGATAGTCTTTAACGTCTTTAAGTCTTTAACGTCCTGTTGCGCCTTTTTGAACAGGGTTAAATTGTTGAAGGACTAGGAGAGGTCCTCAGAAATGTAGACACCCAGGAATTTGAAGCTGGCCACATGTTCCACCGTGGTCCCATTAATGATCCCGACGTCATGGAATTTGGTAACTAGCTTAGAGGGGGTGACCGTGTTGAATGCTGGGCTAATGTCTATGAACAGCATTGTCACATATATGTTGGTTTTGTACAGGTGGGTCAGGGCAGAGTGGAGAGTTTGGGGAGGGTGTTCTCAGTAGATCTGTTAGGGTGATAGGCAAACTGATGTGGGTCCAGAATTGGAGGGAGGCAAAGATGAGCCAAGACCAGTCTTTCGAAGCACTTCATGATCATGGGGGTGAGTGCAACATGTGAAAAGTTATTTCGGCTTCACGCATTCAACTGCTTTGGCACTGGAACAATGGTTGTGGTCTTAGGACAGTGACAGGTTGAAAATGTGCATGAAGACCTCTGCCAGCTGCCCAGCACATGAGCACACTTCCGGGAACACCATCGGGACCATCCACCTTGAATGCAATCATCCTGCTGAAGACACCTCTGGAATGGACAGACTGAGGGGGACGACATGCGGCGTGGGCTTTACTTATATGGCTGGATCTAGCAGGCATGGAAGGTGTTCAGACGAGGGGGTGTTTTGGTCGGTAGTCAGTGATGGCCTGATTGCCATGCCACATGTGTTGAGGGTCTGAGTTTTTGTGGGTTGGCTCCTCAGACCACCTTCTTTGGTCTTACATGAGTCAACTGCCATTCGATCAGCACGGAAAACACGGAAGCCCTCAAGGCTCACAGCACTGCACTGTCCAGTGTGCTATTGTTATACCACGTTTCCGTGAAAATCATCACGTTGCAGTCCTCAATCCTTCTCTGTTAGTCGTATTTCGTAGTCGTCTCCCAAGGTCTGTGCCATTGGATTTATAACAATCACTGACCCTAACAATCCCAACCCTAGTACAGTGCCTATAATAAGTCTACAACTCATCCTAGTTGCAATCTTTTTCCTCCAGTCTGTGAAGCCTAAGTTGGTCTACTTTGTTTAAAAGGGTTCTAAAGACAACATGATAGAATTGGTGTCATAATATTCTGTATACTAAGCTGCTCCAAAATTTCTAGTCAAATCACATATAGTGAAGCTCTTTCCAATTTTCCTATTGCTAAGGCACTACCTTGAAACAATTCTGCATGAACATGTGCTGATAAACACCATCTACAAGTGCAGGGGAGCTTGTGTGATTTTTCTCTCTTGGGTATTGCAACCTAAATACAGATTCGCTTTCCAGGGGAACGCTTCAGTGTACAGGGTTTGGCACATTTGGAAGTGATTTTATGGGCGCATAAAGCTCAATCATCCGAACAAAACAAAATTCCTGCTTAACTTCTACATCAGAAACCAGAGCTGCATTAGGCACAAACTCCCTTATGTACTGGTCTCCATGTTGGATGAAATAAAATGGTCTAAAGCCCCTCCCCCCATCGGTTCTTCTCAAAAGTAGTGCACCATATAGTGGATAGGGTGCCGGTTGTGTGTCATGGTTTTTGATGCATCAATGCAGATGTTTTAATTCAGCTTATTTAGCATTGTGTTCATCTATGTGTGTTCCCCAGAGGAACAACCTCTACATCAACGATAATGTTCTGGAGGCAGCACATGAGGTGGACGCTGTCAGGGTGGTCTCCTGCCTCTCCACCTGCATCTTCCCTGACAATACCACCTATCCCATTGATGAGACCATGGTATGTGTGTGTGTGTGTGTATATGTGAGTGTGTATGTGTGCGTCTGTTGTTGATATGATGGTGTCACTGTTGTCTTTTGTCCTAGATCCACAACGGCCCTCCTCACGAGTCTAACTTTGGCTACTCCTACGCTAAGAGAATGATTGATGTCCACAACAGGTATGTTTGGGATTGAACCAGAATGTTGTATTCTGTACCAGAAATACACAACAGTTTTTACTAGAATAGTAAATCAAGGAGAATGTCTGACAAGAAAGGAACTTTTGTCTGGTCCTCACTTAAAAAAAGTCCAACATTGGCTTTTGGTTAGTTTTAGGGATACGAATTTTCAGGTTACAGTTTGGGTTAGGGTTAACGTTAGCATATGGGTTAGTGTAAAGGTGTAGTAATATAGTGTTTCATTTCATTATTTAAAGATTATTTCACCACAGCCCTATGTAACATGTACTGTATATGCCCATGTATATGCCCATTATACTGTCAAGATCTAGAAGGGTGCACAAGATTTATTAATCAAGGGTGCAGAGACTCTGGGTAGCCAACTGGCTTTGCCGCCATCGTTGTGGTTGCTGATAGGCTGGGACCCCGGGTGAGGTTGCTGATAGGCTGGGACCCTGGGTGAGGTTGCTGATAGGCTGGGACCCTGGGTGAGGTTGCTGATAGGCTGGGACCCTGGGTGAGGTTGCTGATAGGCTGGGTCCCGGGGTGAGGCCAGTGGCTGCCAGTGGGTGACGGAATCTGGCCATGCGAGGAGTTCCCCAACCATCCATCTCTGCTGCATCCAAACGTTTTGGTTGGCCATTCTGTCACAGGCGCCGAGGCGTAGAGTTCTTAACCAAAAACATATGTTAATGAACAGACTTGGAGGAAACTAGAACAGAAATACATTGAACTTAGAGCTACTCGCACGGCACAGGCCATGAGCATGAGTCGTTACAAATACGGTATTAACTTCATACCAAGGGCCCTAAGATAAGGAGGATTTTCTATGTAAATCAATTGTTTCCACTTTCCAAATGGTCCTCGTGACTATGGTACTGTACTTGTTTTTGTGTTTTGTATTTTCTGTTGATTATCCTTTGTGTTTTGCAGAGCCTATCATCAGCAGTATGGGCGGTGCTACACAGCAGTGATACCCACCAATGTGTTTGGTCCTCATGATAACTTCAACATAGAGGATGGACATGTTCTCCCGGGTCTCATACATAAAGCTTACATCGCTCAGAGTAAGACCATACGCCACTCGCTACTACGTGTGACCCTAAAATAATCTTCTAGCAACAGGAAATGTCCATTATCATATGGATTAGAATTAATGGAGAATCTTGCAAAGCTCTAAAGCGCTAGAGGTTTTCCGTGAAGGTAAATCAAGTATGCAGTGTCAGACATACATTGATTCTCAGACAGTGTCCGTTTAAAAAACTGTGGGAGAGTATTTTGGCAGAAAGGAACTCTTGCTTCTGTTGTGGGATTAGGATTTTGTTCATTATTTAGGATTGGATAGGGGGAAAGACCTGGGAATGGATCAGATTTATTTAACTGGGTTATTACCTATAAATGTAGAGGGGGAAAAGGTCTGTGCTGTCCGATTGATTAATCAGCCTGGAGAAATTGATGTGTGTGTGTGTGTGTGTGTTAGAAGAGGGTAGTCCCCTGGTTGTGTGGGGCTCAGGAACTCCTAGACGGCAGTTCATCTACTCATTGGATCTGGCCCGCCTCTTCCTCTGGGTTCTGAGAGAGTACCACGAGGTGGACCCCATCATACTATCTGGTAAGATACAGACACTAACTATACTGCAGTATTTCCAGGCTCAGTATTCAGTCAATCTCTTTCTTGTGCTATATTTCAGTCGGTGAGGATGAAGAGGTCTCCATCAAGGAAGCAGCAGAGGTCGTAGTTGAGTCGCTGGGGTTCAAAGGTCAAGTGACTGTATCCTTTACGCTTGGTGCACAGCTGGACATATAGTGAAAGGTTTTGCTTTCCTTTTTCACTTTAGAACCCATGGATGTACAATCTTCCCACCCAATTCTAAGAAGTAGTTGATATTCAGACTTCTAAATGTGCATAAACCTTTACACCGGCTGATCAAAAATCTGACTGGCCTACTGTTTTTATTAGGAATCAAATATTAATTTGTTGGTCAGGTAATACATTATTCTGCACATTGGCCGGCAAAAAACTTCTTCGTTGATCGAGCAATGTGATAATAGGATGAACAGTGTAGCCTTTAGTAGTATACCATGGTCTATTATAATTGGGGGAAGAGTGTATCGTAGTATGCCATGGACAATTATAATAAGGGGAAGAGTATATCATAGTATACCATGGTCTATTATAATAGGGGGAAGAGTATATCATAGTATACCATGGACAATTATAATAAGGGGAAGAGTATATCATAGTATACCATGGTCTATTATAATATGGGGAAGAATGTACTCTACCAAGTTATTGTTGCTAGTGATCAACACCATGTCCATAATATCAAACTGAAAGTAGTCTACTGGAAAAATAATAATGTATTCACTACATTTGTCACATACCTGAATGAGCTGTAGTACAACCAATTGTTGTTATAAGTGAAAGAATTAGTTGGAGTCCACCTGTGTGCATTTAATGTTTTACATGATGTCATGTTAAATACACCTGTCTCTGGATGGTCTCACAGTTGGTAAGTGAAATTTCTAACTCAAACGAAATCACTTCATCCTGAGGACATCATAACCACCTTGAAGCATGGTGATATTAGCATAATGATATTGGGATGCTTTTCTGCATCAGGGCCTTGAAAGCTTTTGAAGATAGAGGGTAAAATGGATGCAGCAAAGTACACTCCTCAAAAATAATAAGGGAACATGTAATCATCACAGTATAACACCAAGTCAATGTTGATCTGTCCAGACTGACACCTTTTGGATGCAAATGAAAGTGATAACAGGTGCACTAAATGTGCAACAGCAAGACAACCCCAAATAGGGAATGGTTTTGCAGGTGGTGGCCACAGACAAGCAGTACCTGTGCTCCGAGCTCTGCACTGTGCAGCTAGATTGGCATTTGCCAGATAATATTGTATTATTTTTTTTAGCACAATTAGCAGTTTTTGACTAAAGAGAGGAAATACTTACAGCGATTTCTTTAAATTTTATTTGTAATTTAGAACATATTGTAGATTATTATTTTTATACAGTTTATAAATTGATCTGTAGCAAACACCCCAAATTAAATCAAATTTTTTTCATATTGTAAAACAAGAAATTGTGGAAAAGTCCAATTTGTGTGAATGACGGCCACTGTATGTTGATCTGCTTCAGATAGCTGTCATATGGCTATAGATGTAAAAACTAAATCCCCTTATCCAAACAGTCAACTTATTATTATTATTATTTATTTAGCTCTTATCCATTTGTCCAAATTCACAATGTCGGGAGAATGGTGTAATACCTAAAAAAAGGTATATTTAGATGATGTAAATGTTTTGTGTTTAGACAAAGGTGTGTTTTCAATTATTTTCAACACTGTAGGATAATAGTGATGATGTCGAAAATATGAAATAAAACATAGAATAATGTTGTAACCAAAAGTAGTACATGTTAGATTTCTCATAGTCACCGCCTGGTGCCTTCGTTACAGCTTTGCACAGTACTTGCATTCTCTCAGGTCCTAATCAGCCCCATACTCACTGAAACCCAAAAACGTGTCTGTAGTATTGCAGTGTGTTCGATTCCTTAAATCCTGAGACAACAGTATGATACAACCAAAGCAGATGGTCAATTCAGGAAGACAGCCAGCAACACCAAGCTAATGCAGTACCTCCCAAACTTCATCTTTACTCCCTTCAGACAAGGTACTTCTCGAATGCCCTATATCTGATATGCAGGTTGTGCAGAAAAGTCAATTGTGCAGATTTATCTTACATGCCGTAATATAAAAACAGTTTGTGCTGAAACCGTGAAATCTGTGTTCAATCCATCTTTATTCACTTTATCACTATTATCAATTTAATCAAATCTCTCTGTTTATTCACTGTCAACTCCCTAAATTAGTCTACTGTAATCTTCTGGAATGGTAAATTCAGTTTTATTTTTAATCCACTCGCTGAAATTAGGGATGCAATTCTTTTGTGGAATCCACCAAGGGAAATTTCTTTGAAGTTGTCTTAACCTGTAGTTGATATTATTCATCCAGCGCCCCCACACAAAGACACTTGAAATATGTACGGAAAATCATGAATAAGTAGAGGTTCTGGTGGCTCATGGCTCAACACCTGAAACACTATGTTGGTTTCTTCTTTACTTTGTCACCCATCTGTATCTAATGCTGCCAAGTAAAAGCATAATATGACAGGGGTCATCCAGTAAGTAGAAAACCAGTCTGAAGGTTCCTAGAAGATTCCTTTTATTAGCTAATTTATGTTAGATTTTTGCTTTGCATTCATCGATACTCCCAAACAAACACCTGACTAGTATTTTCATACCTTCATTTCAATGTCACATAGTTTGAGACACAAGAGTGCTACTCCCTCAAACCTCTAGGATCTCCATTCCAGTTACGGCTCTCATAGCGTCCACCGTGTTGCACAGTGTATTCCCTTGTGACAGGGCAGTGGACTGTAAGCCAATCATCTTTATGTGCACTGTGTGTTGTGCTGTCTACACTGTTGTTCCTTTGTGTTTTGATCTGATGCGACAGCTCTTTCTTATGGGAATCTCTTGAGGCCTACCGATGAGGCATTATTACTTCTTACTCCTCATGTAAACATAAGCTCGAAAAGCCAAGTTAGGGGAACTTTCAGAAGCCATCCTTAAACTAGATCACCATTATGCCCTGACGCCATCTCCAAAGCCTTTTATGAAACACTTAAACATGCAGTCCTCTTGAATTGAACCTCTTGTCCACTGAATATTTATGGCGTACCAGGTTGTACAATGATCCTTCTTGTGGTTTAATTTTAGCGCATAAGGGGTTCAACAACATCTTCAAATCTTTCTATTCCTCCCTATACAGGTTTCCATCAGATACTGCCAATATTATGACTGGTTCAGGTGATCAAGTGATCAGGCGACTCCTGTTGACTCCGACACTGGCTGACCTTGATTCTCCTCTCTGCAGTCTATAAGGAACATGCAGACTAGTATACATATGTCTTGTATATGTCTCCCCAGGCCAGCATATGTACTAATGACTTTGATTTTGATTACTTTGTCCTTGAACGGGCGACCAGGCAAGGTTGCCCACTCTCTCTATGTTATTGGCCCTCGCTGTTGAGCCCCTTTTTTTATTACCGAACATGGATCTTCTTCTTTCCAGGGTATCATGGGCGGGGGTTGAACACGTCATTATATGCTGATGATTTGTTACTATGTCAGTGACCCTGCAACCTGCTTACCTTCCATTCTCTCTATTCTGGAGGACTTTGGCTCCTTTTTGAGTTACAAGCCGAATCTCATGAAGAGTGAGTGCTTCCCCATTAATCCAGCTATGCTGCATCTTAAGTCGACAGGCTTTCCAAATTAGGACTGAAAGTAGCACATTCACAATTTTCTGAAATTGACATTCTGGTTGCATGCTCCAGATACCCCTGAATTTCTACATCTCTTCCCGCTTTGCTCTGCTGTTCTTTGCTGGAAATCCCATCTCTCAATACTGGCACTCCAAATGTAAGATTTGGTTTCAGTTTCTATGCAGTGGGACGTTTAAAAATATAAAAAATAAGGACCACGTCTGCCCCTGTCCCTAATAGACACTGCTTTCCATCTCTGGGCAATGAAGGGCAAGACCTGTATGGCAGTGGATTTTTCCGGTGTTCCTACTCTGGTCTCTAAATACTACCCTCAGATTTTCCATTACCTGCGAGTGAGGTATTGGGCCTCTTCACAGTTTTCTGGCTTCCCCGCTGAACCCCCCGGCTGATCCTGTGATAGTATTGACTGTACTCTCGGCAGAAGGGATTAACCTCTCAGATTACATTTGGTTATTCAGTCATTGGACAAGCACAAACAAAGCTAAATCTGCACGGGAGCAGGAGATGGCATGGAATTCACCCAGGAGTGGGAAGAGGTGATTGACAGGGTAAACGACTACATCTTGTGCTCATCTTGGCCTTATACAATTCAAGGTTATGCATAGAGCACATTTTTCCAAGTTGAGTCTGAAAATTATCTGAATGTGAACCATGAATGGAATTGATGTCATGTCTCCCCATGTGACCTTCGCCCTGCCTTTAGGAACTATTGGGAATCCATTTTCCAATATGTATCTGAAGTGCTAAACGTTAACCTGCAACCGTGCCCCAGGAAAGCGTTTTTTGGCCTGGTTCTCGATGGCTGTGTGACATTATTGGGTTTTTTTAGGTCTTGAGAAAAGTTTTCCCTCAAGGGCTCGAGTGCTGCTTTTTTTTATTTTACATAAATTGGATCCTTTCGTAGGTTGCAAAGGCTCCCTCTTTTTTTTTTTTTTTACCTATGCAACTTTAGTGTGTTGGTTTTATGTTTGTGTGTTATCAAAAGAAATAAAATAACCAGACAGTGATTTTTACAACAAGAAGAAAGTGGGTTCTGCTGTATTACTGCAATGTGGGTTTAATTGAACACAATGAATATTACAATTGGACTTAAATCAACCAAAATGTCACTGCGTACATAGTAAATGCAATGAATGAGCTGCAAGTCTTTGTTCTTCTACCTTCTGTCACAGCCTTGAAGGAGACGTGTGATTGGTTTGTGGCCAATTACAACACTGCCCGGAAGTGAAGACTCCTCCAGTCTGATAGGCTGTTAAGCAATCAGTTCAAGGAAAGAAGGAAGAGAAAGTGATTCTGAAGACCAGAATGGTGTGCAGGAATGGAGCTAAATGGTCATAGAATTAACAAAGAACTCAGACTGCATGAAGGTGATAAAAATACACCACAAACAACAATATAAGATGATAAATTAAGTATTTTAAACTCTGTCGTAACCAGGTACAAGCACTCCTTCGAATAATGTTTTCAGAACAGTGTTCAAGAAACAAAAGTAGTATTTTGCTGAACGGTTATATATATATATATATATATATATATATAAAACAAATTGCCTTGTATAAACAAATACATTTAAACTTTATACCATCAATTTGAATGTATAGTTATCAATCTGCACTAAATATCTATAACGGAAGATCACAATGTTGTAAGTGAAAACTTAGGAGCAACTAACTACATAAAAGTAGAAGTACTGTAACTTAATTGCATCTCTGCATATCCACATTGTCATAAAACAAGGACTAGCACGACTTGAAGTCGTACACATTCTTGTGTAGTATGAATGGTTGCCAGAAGTGTTCATGTTCTTAAACCTCTTTTAATTAAACAAATGTATCCATGTTCTGTGAACAAACTACTCTTTAGTGAGTTTTGCATAGATTCATGTCAATGTTATTTTATTTTTTGTGTATGTTTGCATTCATGGTACATACGTTCTGAAAATGTATGTAACCATTGTTGTTTTGGTACTTGTTACAAAGTATTTCAATAGGTAGTTCCACTACAATGACTAAGTTCTTAGATAACATACAATGCTGCAGCCATAGTTAGGAAGGGGAATATGTACTTTTTGTAGAGTTTGTTAATATCAAGGGACAATCTTCCAGATGTTAAAAATGTTTTAATACACCTTTAGATACATGAGTAGTTTTATGGTCTTGACAACTAAATATCCAATCACTAATAAAGACAATTCCTTAATTGTGAACAAAGCTGTGGTTGGGAGATATTTAGCAGCTAGGTAAAGGGATTTACCTAAAAAAATTTGTAATCTGGTACCAATTCTGAGAATTTGTGCCGCTGGTTATGAAAGAAGTTCAATAGGTACCCTCAATTGTGAAATGTTTTGAAATAAATTATAAAATAGTCCTGAGAATTTGTCCAATATCAGTGAAGAAAATACACAAGAGTTTTGCCGCTTTTGATTACTTTAGAAAGTTGTACATGGACACAGGATTGGAAAATTCATATTGCCTTCAATTTACATGCGTATGGATGGTAAAGCTGGTTGTGGAGAGTTTTTATAAAGAGCAAGACAATACATTCCCCATTCCATATACTTGGTGAAAAACACTACTAGCTGTATTCAAATTAAAGGGCCAGGAAACGTTACACTCAAACCAACACAGGGTATTCATTTCTATGTTATTTGTTTGTAAGCGGGATCTCAACATGTGTCTGTATATGTAGGGCAGTGATGCTCACCAAGCACAACATTTCCCCCAATGAATTCTATTCACAATGGGAGTGATCTAGTGTAATATACTGCAAATTAAGTAGACACGTCTAGCATAGATCCTATAGAAATGTCTTTATTCAGTTTCCCAGAAATGTATTACATTTGAAGAGCGATGGCAAGTATGCAAAATAATTTTTTTTTTTACAGGTATCCGTCTTGAGGACCGAAGTGTCAATATTAGTCAGTCAAAGAAGACTTCGTCTTTGAAGAAGACCAAATTCTCATGAAACTCTCATACTGAATCATGCGCCTTGACTTTAAACACTCATGTGTAATTGATTCACTCTCACCAATTCCCTACATTGAAAATGCATTTTAATATTGTCACTTAAGCTTCACAAGCAAAAGCAATAATTTTATACTCCAAAATTGCATTATTAAAATTTATTATGAATGAAAACTCAAACATTTGTCCCACACTGCTTTAAAAGTATTAAAATAACCTTTCTAGTCAAGGTGCAATAATACACTTCTTTAAAATACTTAAACAAGCTTACAGAAATAAAACATTTCAAACATGCAGGCTCAATATAAGCACATGGCATGGATACTAACCAATTCCATACCAGATGAAAGCTACAAGAGCTGCAGTCTTCTCAGTAGCTTAAAGACACACTAAAGCAAAACACACAAGCAAAGACATCCCCCACGAGCACTGCTAGTGTTCAGCAACCTCAGCTTGCTGTCAGACCAAGGACGAGAGTTTCCGACCATGTCACAAGAAGGTCAGGGTTGTACTACAGAAGGTCTCAGTAAAGTGCTATAATCAACACAGACATAAATAGTATAAACAAAGTGGTTTCTGAAAGCACCTCATTGTGACTGGTCCACAGAGGAAGGGACAGGGGTACCAAATGTCAGGCTACTCCCCTCCCAGAGGTTTCCGGTCAAAATAAATAAAACGAGTAGTAACATTAGTGCGGACCTGGGAATCATTCAAAGGTGGTTATAGGAGGTATAGCCCCCCTCGTGGATGTGACAGTACTCCTGGCCCAGCACCGCCCTCTTCTTACAAGGCTGTCCAGTCCGGGTAGTGCCGAGACAGAACTGCCGGACAGACGAAGAACTACGAGGGGACAATATAGAAGCCAGAGAAAGAAAGAGTGAGTCACCGTGTCTGAGGGGACCGGTTTGAGTTTGGTGAATAAGAAACACCAAGGCGATGATTGATTTCTTATTTGTACATTTTCAGTCCGGGTTTTTGTGCAGCCTGGTTGTAATATAGTTAACCTCAAACATCCCCCCCGTGTTTGTGCCTCCATCCTGTAACAGTAACAACAGTTTCTCAAGTTTAACTTCACAGGTGAAAGGCTCATCTTGAAACATTTCATAGGGTGTGGCTTAGTGATCTTCAAGGATGTCCTGAACACTTGTACATAGAAGTGGATTTCTCAAAGGGCTGGTCAATTTTTTTCCTTACGTTCCACTATACCCAACGTTTGTAGGCATGACAATACAGTAGGGGTCTCCAAACCGTTCCACAGAGGGCCGAGTGTCTGCAGGTTTTCACTCTCACCTTGTACTTGATTGATTAATTATGTCACTGATTGGTTATGTGTACCCTCATCTGGTTATTTAGGTCTGAACCTGGAACCAATTTACAGGAAAAAACTAAATCCTGCAGACACTCGGCCCTCCGTGGAACTGTTTGGAGACCCCTGCATTACAGGGTCATCTTCAGTTGTACGCAGTGGATTCAGGTTAATAAAAAGATCCATTTATCACAAAGCCATGTAATCAATTGTCAAAACATAGAACAATCTATAAAACCATTGAACACTATAAATAAAATAAAAAAACCAAAGCAAAACCAGGCTCTCTTGAAAGAACAGAGTTGACTCTACAGGTGGAGTTAGTAGCCAACCAACATTTATGTAGGACAAAGTATCAGCTAGCTGCTAGCACATAAACAGCGTGTTAGATTACCTGTTGCTGGCCAGTGATTGGTTAGGGCTGGGGGAGTTGCTCACTTCATCCATTATTCCTGCTAGGTTCCTTTGGGACAGACCTAGGACAGCCTGCCAATCAGAACACAGCATGTCAGAAATAGCTCATCCATCACAACAGTACGCTAGGGACCACGTCACCAAATCAGAACCTAGTGAGTGTCTGGTTTATGGCAAAACTTTGCCAATCAAAAGGTGTGTTCTAATACCATGGCTGTATTTGGGAAAATACTTTTTGAAGATGCATAGTCTAACAAAAATTGTCCTTCCACTTCCACCATTTTAGACTGGATCACTGGAATGTACCTCTGTTCCCGTATGAAAGTATTTGGGCTTTGTTACTTGTAACATTGTAAACGCAAACATTTCTCACTAAATTTGATTTCCAGAAACAGTTCATGCCTTTGGCTAGCAAAAAAATGGTATGTCAACAATCCTGACACTTACTGATAATAGTGATGCTATTTATATGAAGGCTTCTAATGGGAATGAATGCGGCTAGGACAGATAAGTGATGGTTTCCCACCTGCTCTCAAATGACTTAAAGTATCGTAGAAGTGTGTATTGTTTCCCCCCCCCCCACACACACTTTGTATTTCTGTGTAATGTGTAATTTCATAACAACATTTCAATCTGATCACATGTTATGCAAAACATTTAGACAATATTTACAGTGATATTGCCTTTAAAAACAGGGTTGTCAACAATCTAAATTAGTATGATTTTAATTACTTCCACCCAGCTGGGTCAATGGTCGGTCAACCGTCCTGACGCTTATTGATTATGGTGATACTATTCATCACTACGTCAAGGAAATCAATCAACTCAATGCATTGCTCACCGCAGAGAGACTAGGCCGGCCCTTGAACCTGGGAGTAGAGTGGTTGGGTGTGCCCATGACAACAGGCACAAACCTGGCCTCAGACATGTGGTGGGTACGAGAGGTACACAGGGCTGTTGTGTTGGGGTCACCTGGGAACAAGATGTTAACAAGGAAAACCAATGTCAAGTCCACAAGTGGACCAATGACAAGCTTTTCAACACTGTTACACACCAGTCAGAAAGCTGTCCTGATCCAGCAGGTCGCCTGGCTCCAAGACACCAGCCAGCTCATCTCTGGGAGCGGACAGAGGGAAGTGCGTCAATAACACATCTAATACATCAGTAGCGTCCTCAGAGCTCTCACATAAAAAGGACAAAATACACAGCACTTGCAGTCTTAGAATACATTTCTAGGAAGCAAACAAACGGGCTTCAATCCCACCAGTACAGGCAAAACCTCCCACGGACCAAAAGCCCATAATGCCACGCTGTCCCCCCCAACAGACTTACCCCTGGGGGGTGGAGGAGGCCGGGCCACAGGAGTGAGGGCGGTGGTAGCAAGGGGTGGAGTGGATTCCCGGTTCAAGCCTCTTCGGTGGGAGAGGAGCGGGCAGCAGACCGGAGGACATCTCTCCTCTTATCCGAGAACACGCCCACAGCAACCGCAGCGACACCCAATAGCCTGAGGGGACGTACATCCCGTCAATCAGCACGCCTAAACCAGTCAGACAGCGGTCCTTCACCGGTTAAGCCCAACGCAACGCCGTCCAGCACAAGCGGCCACATTCTGGGAACGAAGGCTTCTCTCCCCTTTTCTAAAAAAAACTGTCCAGGTAGGTACGGAGCGGGTGACTATGTTGGGGCACAACGTGTCCAAGGGCCCCTAAATATTTGTAACGGTTACGTTAGGTTGCATCCACTTCAAATGAGTTGTATCATATCGGTCATGAGTCATTATCAGGTAGACTATACCAGTACTCAGACTTGAGTCCATGCAGAAGTAATTAGGCTCCTTCTTTTTCTTTAGATTATGTTGTCAAGCACAAGGGAAGTAAAAATAAGGAACCGAATCAAACACATCTATAACATGTTACCCAAAACTAAAAATACCAAGAGACTACAGACTTTTTCAGATGCTATTAGGAGGATAAAGTGAGGAGCGTTTCGCAAAGTTTCCTCACAACAGCAGTCATGTTGTTGGGTTAATGGTCATGGAAACAGGAAACAGGCAATTATGTGTTCCTCAAACAACATTTTCTGTACAAATGCAGAGGTACTTCAGAATATGGATAAATTAAACAGAAATGTATATTAAATTATTCTAGGAATAATAAAAAGGACAATGTTTGCCTTAAAAATTTAAACATTGTTATACTCTTTATACTTATCATAGAAGAAGCATCATATTACTTTTTTCTTTGTAAACTGTGGGACAAACGTAGACAAAGACAAAAGTAGCAAATTCCTCTTACTGTCCATATTGGGTCCGACAGCAATCAGAGACATTGCTATGGCTACTACCACAGACTAAACCAGGCAACAAGGAACAGAAAACGAGCAGCTAATGGATACCCCACCCACCCACCCACCCACCCACCCGCCCATCTACCTACCCACTGAGAGTGCAATCAGCAGCATGCTGAGACAAGGCAAGTCCAGGGCAGGTTGTTGGTTGACCTCAGCCACAGCGTTGAGCGGGACCGTGAATAGCAGCACGGCCCGAGAGAAAGAGGGACAGCGCAAGAACGTCAAGAACACAGCACACAGCAGGAAGTACCCAGCATGCACCACACACGTCCACACCGCAGCCAAGCTGAGACCTGCAGAAAGTAAACAATGGAGGACCATCACCGCCAATACCCAGTTTTAATACCACTTTAGCACAGGTTTATGCTAAAACACACAATTGGGGTTTGCTTTAGGCATTAGGTTAAGGAGCATAGAGATGTTTTATTTTCCCTAGTAAGACAGAAGAAACAAACGTGTGTGTATACACTACCTGCCCAGCCCATGTAGCCCTGAATGACGTGAAGCCTCTCCTCTAGACGATTCTGCATGTTGTCTAGGAAACGTAGCATGGTTCCTAAGGTACCATTCATGCGTTCCAGTTTCCCCATAAGGTCCACGTAGTACTGAGCTGTTCGGTTCTGATACTGTAGGAACCCGGACATGCTGTGGTCTAACAAGTAACAAACCAGAAACGAAAATAATGAGTTCTCATCAAGCCCATTAATGCTTTGAAGCAGGGGTTCATTTTCATTTAGCCAAGCAAAACGTAAAACAAACATGCACCGCTTTGTCTGCGTGCCGGGGGTCATACCTATTTTATTGTAGATGTCATGTGCACGTTCTCGGACTTCAGTAAGATCATCCAGGATGGCTTTGTGTCCCTCCTGTACAGCTGACCCTTGACCCTTAAGTTGTTCAGTGATGTTTTCTAAAGGCAGAAAACAGTTACATTACACAACCCTTCAGTGCTGTAGGCTAACAAGGCCTTCAGAAAGAAATGCTGCATTGAGGAAACGGGGGGGGTAACAACATAATACTTACGGTAAAAATATATTCATCTATTTAATATGTACTAATATTTAGAAAATGAAAGGTAACCAGATGATTTAAACCATCAAAAAGCAGGAAGAAAAACATTTTCTACATAGTGTGAAAGGGACGGCACGTGCTTTCACTAACAGGTTTTACACATTCGGATATCCTCTCGGTCTCAAACATTTGCATGTCGTCACTGGCTTCAAGCCTAGCACATTTAAAATGCCATGAAGACATCCCTCCCTTACAACATCAAATCTAACAGCAGAGGAAAACCGTAATGAGCATAAGTTGCCGGACTCCTTACTGAAAGGCTAAAAGAAATCTCCACGTATCACTACATTTCGCAATGAACAGTCAACATGAAGACCAGAATGGATGGGCATCACCGGATGTTTAAAACATCCCATTTCCTCTCGGGTGACTTATACTGATAGTTACACTTCAATCTTTATGTTCAAGGCGATAACTGCAGCTTCCCTTAAACGCAACAATAAATGGCCAATTAAAAGTTATGGCACCAAGAGAGAAACCTGCACCCTAAGTGAAGACCTTTCTAGAACTGGTCTGGGGGCAATTAAACAAACTGAAACGGGTGTTTTAGTGATAAAGTATTGGATGGACTGTGCACAGCATAGATTCAGGGACACCCTGGACTCCGTTATGCAGAGGAACACTGCTAGAAAACACTGTTGATCCTCATACCCATCCTGTGCGTGATGCCCTGAATCAGTTGCCCCACTTGTTTTTGCCCAGAAGCAATTAACGCCTTCTCCTGGCCCAACCGCTCCAGGTTGGAGGAAAGCGAGGTCTCCAGCTTCTCCTGGCCCTCCCACAGCACCCCCTGCTGGGTCGCAAGGGCACTGTGACCCTCCAGCAACCTCTCCAGAGACGCCGAGGTCAGCTCCTTCAGCTCCAGTTGACCCTCCTGTGCAGACCAGAGCAGACAGACGTCAAGCCCTTATGAAAGACGATGGGAGGAGGAACAGGCCCAAAGGAACAGAGACAGAAACCGGGGCGGGCCCAAACTTGCCTTCAGGTCCTTCATGGCATCAAGCTGACTAGTTGCGGTGGAAATGAGAGCGTTGACTGTGAGTTCAGCCCGACGACGGAAGTGCTGCTGACGGGTGGCGTAACAAACGGAGCGCGCCCGGTTGCTCACTATGTGATAAGCGTTCCAAGTGTCCGAGTCCATGTCTGCCGTACAACGCCTGAGGGGCTTTCAAAAGAAAAGGGGGAACAAACATTAGAGAAACATACCCTCGCGGGACGCGATATCAAAACAGAAAGAACTTAGCGAAACAGGAGGCACTACTTGAAGTTGTCTAAAAGAAACATGTTCTGTTGCAAATTGTTTTAAGTCGATTCACTGCAGTAAACCCCAGTTTCCCAAGAGCCACCTAGCTTAATAGTTGACTTCTAACCATACTGTCTTTAACCCACCAAGACCTCCATCAGTGATGGGAACAGCATACCATGTCCTCAGTGCAGGGGTACGCTCTGCGCCCCTCCACCTCCGCCTGGCAGTTGAACAGCGCCACACCAAGTTTAGCTAGCTGCTCTTCTGACAGGCTAGCACATGTTGACTTCAACTGGGCCACGACCTGGAGTTAAAGACAGATTGAGATGGATCAGCTTGCCTGGGTTACGGTGGGGAAAGGAGGCGGAGACAGGTGACTTTCCCGTCGGTTGGAACTAAGAATATCGCAGAAGCGTTATGTGTTGCTGTAGTTGCAATCATGTATTCTTGCCAGTAATGCTGCCATAAATTGCCACAATGTTACGGACTGATTTCTTGAAGAAAACAGGTACCCGTGTGTTCATTACATTTATTACTTGTTTTGTTGTATGCATCTTGAGCAGAAGACATCATTTGGGGAACTGACAAGAGTGGGTACAGAAAGATTAAAGCAACAGCGTTAATTTAAGAACAACACACAGGCACATTGCTGTTGACTTAAACATTTTAATCATTAACAGCACTCCAGTTTCTGCTACATTTCTTTAGACTTGCGGCTTCGTGACAGAGTGGACTTCCCACATTCCAGAAGATCTTGCAAGAACAAGACAAGTTAATAGACAGCGTGATTGATCTCTGGGCACGCAATAACATTTGTTATTTAAAATAAAGCTTGTGTGATATCCTGCCTGCTTGTCATGGTATTGTCGGTTGTACAAAATGTAATACGTAATGTATACAAGTCTTAGACTACACCAGAAAAATTTATAGGATCAACGATGCATGATCCAGCAGTAAGTAAAGACTGGCCAGACGTACAAATACCTGGATTAATTTATCTGTAAAAGAAAACCTCAGAACAGCCAGTCAAACCCAGTTAAGAGATGTTTCTAAATGATTTGCCATCCAGCCTGGAACATGAGCCATGAGACACACCAGTCAGGTGCTCCAAGGGTCATCCTGAATGAAATAAATATATGAATCTGATTATCTGCCCATCGCCTTCTGATGTTCTCTCTGATGTCTACGAACATATCCGTGACCCCTCTGAGCCTTTACAAGATAAATAATTGTGCTCTGGACATTGCATCCTGACCCTTCCTTGGTATATAGAAGGGTCTGAAAAGTCATTCTCCTACTGTAAATGTGTGTGTGTGTGCATATATATATATATATATGCACACACACACACATTTACAGTAGGAGAATGACTTTTCAGACACGATTTCATATACCATAGTCAAGTGAGAAGACATGACATGATAGAGAGTGGCAGAATTAGCAGGAAAAAAAACGACTGTCCTTTGCATTACCCGATAATGACAGCTATCCAGGGGGGTGAGCGCCATCAGTTGAGCATCTGCGAGGAACTTGTCGTCAGCTACAGTCATCTCAAACTGCGCCGTCTCCCCCGCCGGCGGTCCAGGGGCCAGTGAACGGGTGGGGGCTGGGGCTTCTGGCGGCTTTGGCTTCATCCATTCAAAGAAACAGTTCCCCGGACCACACCTGGAGGCCAGCATGCAGACCAGAAGCGTAAGGCCAAGCTGAGAAGTCATCACTGGCTGGGCCATGAGAGAATGCTGCAGAAAGACCACAGAGAAAGAACTACAGTGTGTCAGAGCCAGGTTCTGGGGAGGTCTTTCTAGGATTTTAATAAAGGTGGTTTGTGAAACACACTCGGATAGCTGGTAACACGCACTGTAACACGGATACTATGTCTTGCAAATGTAAATTTGATTGCCATCATTCCGTTGCACTGACAATTACGGGTTTTTATGGTCGCAATCATTTATCGAATGAAAATAAACAATTTGCATGCGAACCACAGGAAAGAACAAACCCGAGATAAAAATGTCCATGACAAATGTTAAAAGTTTAGAGAATGTCTTACCTGTTACCTGCAGCTATTTGCTTCGCCTGAGTTTGCCTTTTGGAATCCTGCGAGTTCGAAGCGCCAAAACCAGCTGATGTAGATGAGGAGTCCCTGCAGCATTCAACTATTTAAATGGCCCATGCCATATTGCACGAAACAGCCAATCGTATCAGTTTCTTTATGGATCTCGCGATAGCCACATTCAGGAACAAGATTTACATATTTGCCAAAAGCCATTTCATTCTTGGGCAAGTCTGTCTTTACACCATATCGTTCACCTTATGCTATATAGCTGGAGTTACGTTATACACATCAGCTTTGTAAATCAATTTTCTCAGACAGGCAATTTCTTGAGAATTCGCTGAGCTCAAAGCACCTACAAAATCACTGGATTTGTTTGAAGGTAACAATGATTAGGCTATTTGTTATGAACATACAAATAATTCGTTCTGAAAAGTATTTATACGTGTGACTTCCTATCTTGATGCGGTAGTACTAAAAGGAGTTTTAGTACACGTGTTTTTTGGCCCGGCCAATTATGTCATGCAATTTGGGACCCATTTTTTTGGGTCAGTTTTTTTAATTATTTAAGTATGATTGATGTTATTTTGGAGTCATATGTTGGTGTTATTATGTAAATCGTATTTTAACAAAAATTCTAAATATCACTGTCCTTGTCACAAAAGCAATGCTTTTGGGGAATAATACACCTTTTCTGTAACTTTGAGGCATAAGCAGTTAGCAAATAACACTACCCAGGAACAAAAAGTCTTACACAGTGTAGCCTGTGTGTCCCAAATGGACTGGTATCCTATGAGAGTGCACTGCTTTTGAAAAGAACCCTTTGTACCTAAAGGTAGTGCCCATAAATTGATAAAGATGACCCCTGAGACACCGGCAATGATGTTGTTATCATAAAATAAGCCCCACTTTTGTTACTTTGTGTAATGTGTGATTGATCTTTCACATAGATCAAAACGGACCCTGAGACTCCTCCCGAGATGGACTCAAACTTAAGAATCGGCTTTATCGGGGCAGGAAACATGGCCTACGGGATAGCTAAGGGAGTCCTGCAATCTGGTCAGTTTGCCTACAAGGTTGGAATAATGTAGTGAGTCAGATGAATTGAAGTTTGTCCTGTGACCTCAATACAATGTCCCAAACAATTCTCAATTTTATTTCAATGTTGAATTCTACATTCAAGTGGTTCCGATCTCCTTTGTGTCAATATGCTTCAAGCCATGACAATAGCACAAGTCTAATGGCATCACATCAGCTTTATTGTACGTGTTTACAGTTGTGTTTGTCATCTGAAAAGGATACACAACGTATAGATGATTTTGCGAAACGCTGACTTGCTTGCAGGTCCCTAAGAACAATAGAAGCATGAAATGTCTCTCTCCCCTCAAAACGGACCTGCTCGGTTTCCAATGTATACTCAAAGGGTATTTGGAGATATTGGTAGGTCTAACAAGCTCTGCCATCCTTTAGCCACACTTTCCCAAAGTTCTGATGCTGTACACCTCTTGGAGCTGGTCTGCCCAAGCGTGACACTGTTCAGAAGCAAAGGAAATGATATTAGGCTGACTTTAATAAATTAAGATGCACATACTGCTACTAAGTTTTATGCTAGTTTTACCTATCTATCTTAAAATGTAAGCACTTCAAACATATGCAGGTAAACATTCCTCTGGAGAAGAGCATCCTTTAAATTAATAAAATATATTTTAGCTGGGCAGTTGGCTTTTAAACTTTCCCAGAGCAATGCTGATCCTGTCTCTATCATCCAACCGGAGGCTCTTTCTGCAGCATTAGCCTAGAGCTCAAAGGAATTGCCCAACCTCGTCACAAAACTGAGACGGCTCCATTAAACCTGACTCGTACAAAACCCGAAAGGCAGGCTCAAACAAAAAAAGCCATGTTGACGTTGAACTCTCGGCGTAACACAACCCATTCTCAAGTGTAACTGAGCTACGCAAATCGCACAAAAACAGCGGAGTTGCTTAGTTATTTTTACCTGCTTCACTGCGTGTGTGAGAGACTTCTGACTTTCTTACCGTTTCACTGCAGGAGATGTCCCGCCCACCAACGTTACAGTGAGTGCACCCTCTGCAAGGAATTTTGGTCGCTTTCAGGTACACAATTATCCTCTACTTTCCATACCCACTTCTTTCAACGAACCCTCATTTATAAATCAGCCCTCCTCAGTTTCGGTCCATTGCGGTATTATCCACTTTTCTCTGGCCTGGCTCTGCATAAGTGTTATGCACAGAGCTGGGGTTCACTACTGTTTTATTGTACTTTAGGAGTTAGGGGTGGAGGTCACACACTCCAATGCAGAGGTTATTGATAGCTGTAACCTGGTGTTTGTGGCGGTCAAACCACACCTTGTTGCCACTGTTCTCTACAACATCACAGACCACGTCACCCGGAAACACGTCATTGTCTCTGTGGCTGCTGGTGTTACCCTGGTGACGCTTGAGGGGGTAAGTACTTAGACGAGGTTAGGGCTTTTGAACTACAGCTTACTAACCTAACTGGATTTGATTAGATACTGGATCTGAAATGATGTTTGTTTTGCAGAATAAACTAAACACATTTTGAGTGGCAGAGATAAGGGTCATCATTTAATGTGTGGTAAAGTGTATGTTTTCTTCTCTCTCTCTACCGCCATCTGATTTGCTCTACTCCACCCGCCTTGCTCTCCTCCACCCGCCTTGCTCTCCTCCATCCATCCTCTAGCTCCTGCCAGCCGGCTCTGTGGTTCTGAGGCTGATGCCCAACCTTCCCTGTCTGGTCCAGAAGGGGGCGCTGCTGTTTTCACGTGGGACGCATGCTAGTCCCGAGGACGGAGCTCTGCTCCGGTCTCTCCTTCAGCCCTGTGGCCTGGTGGAAGAGGGGCCCGAGGCCTGGATAGACATCCACACTGGACTCAGTGGCAGTGGGGTGGCCTTTGTGAGTGGGAGGGATAGAGGGAGGTGAAAGTGGGGTGTGGAGAGTGGGAGAGAATTTAGAGGGCGGGGGGGGACAGGTTTCCGTAACAGCGCGTGCTTGGCTCTGCAGGTGTATCTGTTTGCCGAGGCGCTGGCTGAGGGAGCTGTAAAGATGGGTATGCCCAGTGCTCTGGCCCACAGCATCGCTGCTCAGACTGTACTGGTGAGTTGGGGTTTCATGAAGCTGATCTACTTGGGATCATTTATAACTGCGTTTATACATTGTTATACAACCGGATTACAAATGTAAGGACCGTTGGTAATGTTCTGGTCGAAAAAAAAGGCTAAACTGTCCCAAAAACGGTTGCATGACCCCCTTTTTGTACTAGGAAAAAAAATACATTTAGTAATCCACTGCCTCGCGGTACGACTGTGTCATTGTGACCAGGTGTTGTATTTCTGGTCTCAGTTTAGCTGGAAACAAGGAGACGGTCAGAGCTGCCGGAGGATGGGTGGATATCAGATAGTGCCATCTTGTTAAAATGTGCCCATAGGAATGTGAATTACTTTACCAAGCACTATTTCCATTCATGTGCTTTTGGTTTATATTTTTCTTAATTGTCCAACAAACAAATGTAAAATCCTAGTCATATAAGCAACCCCATGTTAGTTGTGTTTTTAGGTCACCCCAAAGAATGTAACATCCTATCCTATCCTGAGTAGTCTTTTAGGAGCTAGTTGCCAGAATGTCTTGCATGAATGTATAGATTATTGTTCTGTTTTTCTGTTCATCTGTAATGGTCCTTTCTCTTCCAGGGGGCAGGCCAGTTGTTGAGAGACTCAGGGATACATCCAGCCCAGCTGCGTTCAGAGGTGTGTACCCCAGGAGGCACGACTATCTTTGGGCTTCATGCCTTGGAGCAAGGAGGTGTGAGGGCCGCGACGATGACAGCTGTAGAGATTGCTACTGAGCGTGCCAGAGATCTTGGCAGGACGTCATCACACATGGCAGCAGAAAACAGGAAGTGATGTTATTTCAGATCATACTGATTAAGGAAAGGATGACTCTTGCTGCTCAATGCACATCGCAACACTCTGTTTTCCAATTTAATGGTAAGTTGGTTCCTAACCCACCTACAATCCTAACTTGTAAGATGTTTTTTAAGACCACAGGTATCAGGAAGAATACATTAAGAAGAAACCAGAGGAAACCTGTACATGGACATTACATGAGCGCTTATCCTGTTGTCTTAATCATCTATGAATGTTCACTTGAATTGTTACAGTGAATTAACTAGTTTTTCCAGTTGTTGTGATTTGAAAACAGATGTTCATGCCTTGAAATGTTCGTTATGAACTAAATGAGAAGAAAGGGTATAAGAGAACTGGAACTAACACTTCGGGCAGGTTTTGCGGACGCAGATTTATCCAAGTCCTTGACTTAAAATGTATGGTGATTCTGGATTGACCTTGATTTGTATTTTTTTGTCCAGGAATATGTTTAATCTGTGTCTACAAAACTGGTCTATAGAGTTTAAAAAGCTTGCTGTAATATTGTTCAGGTTTTGGTTAAATATCATTAAACAGAAAAAGAACTCAACCAAATGTTTTTTTGTTGTGATAATCAGGATTGTGATAATATGTGGTTGGGAGTGGGAGAAAGTTTAATTTAATCTATATTTCCATGTTTTTTAAACAAATACTCAAATATATACCTGTGGCCTAGGGTTGTCTAGTAAATCTGGTGTCCACCCTTTTGTTTGAACAATTTCGGATTTTAAGGGTCCAAGAGGTTTTACTATGTAACACCCACAAAGCCAGCATTGGCTGCACTTTAAAATATAACTAATTGAATTACAGAGTAGCCTTTACGTTATGTTTAAAATCGGAGTAGTTCCTCTAAGGAAGTCAGGTGTGTAAATGACATTGGTGACCGTGTGCTGGCTTTGCGTAGTGACCACCATTCAGAGGCTCTATCACATATCATTTAGCGACCCCTGCTGGTTGATTATGTTGTGTTCCGTTCCTGATTATGAGCAAGCGCAATGCGTTTTCAATGGGAATATACCAACCGTAACATGGAATGAAATAAAGATGAAAACGCAAAGATTAATAATCTCTGCTAACATAAAAAGTTGTTGACATATTAAGATTAACATGTTTTTAGTGTGCCCTATATCAAGCTCAAGAACCGAAACGGGGATAACCTAGATTTAAAAAGAAATTAGGCCCTTTCCTGGCACCCCTTTTGGTTTGCTCTCATTATATTCTCCCACTCGTCGCTCTTTCTGTTCTAAGCTCCCTTACCGAAGAAGCGCACGAGGGACACCGGCCCGGTTAATCATCAAAATACAATACTGTAAGTTACTGACAGCTCCCTTTTCGACCTGGTTCTTTTCTGAAAATCAACAGAAATTGTGTTGATTACATTTTTTTGTGAGATTCAGAATCACTGTTAACGTTTAAGGACGTGAGACCTATCGGAGTCCAATGAAATGAGCGCTCAAGCCGGGGCCGACTAAATTAATTTTAACATACACTGAGATATTCAGACATTATTCAAACAAGCGATTTTAGCGAATCCATTGCGTATGAATCGAGACGGGTTACTAAAAATCCGTGTGTCCTAAAGCGTATTTGGCACCAGCTGCCTGGATATGTTGAGGAAGATGTCGATAAAGACTAGCTACGCCTGCTGTTGTCATATTGACTGCGAGAGTCGGTGACAGGATAACATTGTATTGTTTGAATCTGACATCAAGAATGGCAGGAGGGTGTATACAACGTTGCCCCTTGCCAACAAGTAAGCTACGAAATGTTATGACTAATACAACCTCTAACATTATTCCTCTTTCCCCTTTTCTATGCTCTCAAGAAATTGAAAAGTGAGTATGATAACGAAGTGTAGACTGGCGTTTGTCAATATATCGCTTAAGACAACTTTCATTAAAATGTTTGTTTTTGTACAGTTTGCTACATGTAATGACACACCTTCGTTGCAATGATGACGCAGTCATAAATATTTCTACATGGCTCCAACTCAAAGGCGGACATTTGAATAATCATTGCCCCAGGATTTCAACGTTTCTTACACGTTGCTCTAGGATTTCAAGTCAAACTGGCAACTAGTATCTTACTGTAAACCTACTGTCGCGTGCATACATATGGATGTATCTTATTTCCAATTATGTTGCAATTCCGGTTAGGTTGGCCTGTACTCAGTAATTAGGCATTAGGGCATGTATAGCTAATATACAAGGTCTAAGTGCTTTTCTTAGAAACAACATGATGTACTTAACAACCCCCAAGGTGCCTCTGCAATTTCCAATTCAATTAGACCAGTACAAACATTAGTCAAGACCCATGGTATATGGTTTCATACCACAGTGTTTTACCAGTAAGTATTCAGGGTTTGAACCTCCTTGTTTATAATTTAGCAGTAAGGCTAGAGAAGGTCTGCGTGTGGTCAGTATACTACACTAAAAGGCTTGGGGGGTTTTGAACCATGCCTGGAGACAGTCCTTAACCATAGTTTATTAGTTATTCCAAAAACCCATAAGTTGCTATATTGCTTTTATAAACTGCTTACCACCATCTGGTATGGTGTTCAGCCAGTCAAACCTCCTCGTTTATTACAGACCAGGTGGTTTGGAAGGCTGTTTGGTCTGATTTTAGTTACTAACCTGTTTATGATGTAAATCAGTGGTTTATAATATGTTGCCAATTTACCAGGGCTAAGAGCTGTGTCCAGGCACTCTGTGATTCATTGTGCCTAAGAACCACTCTTAGGCGTGGTATATTAGACGTTATACCACACCTCCATGTGCCTTATTGTTTACTTATTAACCAGGTGGTTTATATCCTGAATGCTCATCGCTGTGGTAGACTAACCAATAAGGCATTCATTCTTATGTATAGGATGTTTGCGTTTATCTCCCACTCATATTGGCCATGTACCTACCTCATGCATTATTGTTTAAATAATGGTGTTTTTTGTTTGTTCATGGCTTGCGGCTGACTGGATAAAAAGAACAAGTTGGGCATATTAACCACAACTTTTTTAAGTCTCATACTCATAAAGGAAGGTGAGTTATTGGGTACTTTTATTTAGGCCAACTATTGTTATACATTGCCATCATGCATGAAATCAGTTTGTCAGTGGCAAGAAGGATCATTTTAACAATCATTTAAAAAAGTAATTTTGTATAATACTAGAATCGTCCACATCCATTAGAAACAGAAATGAATTTCTGACCTCTAATGGTCAGAACGGTGTGTAGTCTACAGAATACCATATTATTCTATTTCTATGTGTACACAGGACCTCTGTTGCACTGCATAGAGAATAGAGTACAGTTGAGTTCCAGCAGTTAAATATATTAATTAGCCTGATCCTTCACAGTAGGCTACACTATGATGGCATTTCTTGATTGCCATATGTAGACCAAGTAGAAGTAGACATGCAAAAAGCCAGAGAATGCTGATTTTATAGGGTATTAATCTGCATCAGGAAGCTTCAGAAAAATGAGTCTCCATAACTCAGTGAACCTGGAGCTCTGGAGGCAAGGGGGGGGGGGGCTTTTTAAATTGAGGCAGTAGCATTTACCACCTAATGTGCTCTATTGAACACGACCAATGAAGTGGACGTCTTTCATTGCTTAGTTCATCTTTCCTTTTTAGTTGACCTATCTTGATCATATAGATGGGAAAAGGTCTCATCTGTGCCATTCCAATGCCTGTTCCAGCATGGGAAATGCCATCTCTGTTAAAGTAGTCAGTGGCACTGTATGAGAGGTTTAAAACCAGCAAATTGACTGACCACTGACTACTTCAATTTAAAGATGGCAGAGGTATTCCTTCAAGGACACTCTTTTCTTTTTCCAGTTAGGTTTTCTAACCGTCTCTGTGCTCTTAATGTTGTTTCCCTTCTGTCTGCTCTCCTGCATGCCTAAATGCTACTGGGATTGATCCATTGAACTTGCTGTGTTTTGCTCTGGAGAATTCTCCATATGTGATCCACGCTTTACATACAAATCATATATCGAATAAATATTTTTTTTAAAAGCCCAGTGGATCAATCTCGCTGTCTTTAAACTAGTTTCCTCAGTAACTAATCCTCTAGCCTGTCACTCTCTTTCTTTGCTTTGGATCAAAGATGATGCCTAAGAGGAACCCACCCTGTCCTGTTATGGATCAGTCTGGACCTAATCTCCCCCCCAGCTGCTGCCCGGTGGATTGTACCACTGAGATGGCAGTGAAGGGGGGTCAGAGGAATGGGGGAGCTGCCGCTTCATCCTCCCCCGAAAGTGGCAGCGGCAACGGAGACGGTAACTCAAAGCGTGGCGGGAAGAGTCGTCGGCGTCGAAAACGCTCCGCTCAATCAGACAACCCCCCCGCTCCCTTGGCCACAGAGCCGCCGCCGTCACCAGGTCAAGGGGAAGTGGGGGAGTGCCAGCTTGGCCAGGGGGGAGGTAGCCACGCCCCTCACGCCCCTGCTCCTGTCCATGAGTCCCCCAGCATGGCGGTGCTCGGCCTGCGGTCCGAGTGTGGTTCTGTGTGGTTGGACCGCAGCACATATGAGCAGGCGGAGAGTCTGTATCAGTGCTGGCTGGCCCGTTCGGCCAACGGGGTGTCTACGCGGCCCGGCAGCAGCCTCCTCCCCACCTCTCCTGGCACAGTGGCAGCAGAACATTGTGAAGTGGGGGCGTCCGTGCAGCCGGCGGCCCCAGACGTCCTGGCCTTCCCCGCCCAAAGCCCGGCCACACCGGATGAAGGGTACCTGTCCCTGGTCCAGACCCCGCAGGCGATCGCCCCTTCGCTGCAAGTCCCAGCTTCCGGCCAGCCGCTGAACGGTCTCCCGTGGCTTCCCATGGAGCTGCTTCGAGACGTGTGGCTTGAGAAGCCTCTCTACGACCGGGCCGAGGCCAACTTCTACCAGAGCCTCTACGGAAACAACCGCTCCCCCAACACCAACAGCCTGGGCGTAGGAGGCTCCACCTCCCGCAGCGTCCCCAACACCTCCTTGACCTCCCGTTGCAGAGACCGCCCACAGAGCCTGGTGGAAGAGGAGGAAGAGGTAGAAGAAGCCGCCGTGGTCTCTCAAGGTGATGCGGACGTCGTTCACTCTCTGCGTACTATTCAGGAGGAGGAGGAGCCGACTGACGTGAAAGAGGAGGAAGGCGTGTCCAAGTGGGCGGGTGGAGTCTCTTACATCCTACACCCGGACAGTGAGAGGGTGTGGTTGGACCGGGGACGCTACGAGGCTGCAGAGAGCCGCTTCTATGGTTACCGGAATGTACCCGCAGAATCCACAGAAGCTGACGGAAAGGCGTTGCTTGGGCAACATGATGCTGACGTGTCAGAAACATCGTTACAGCAACCACCGTCCCCACCGGCCGCCAACACCGGCCCTGCAAGGGACAAGTATGAGCATCCCAGGGGACTGGAGACTCACTAACCAGCCCACATCCAGTGGCTCCGGCTTCTGTCTTCTGCTTTTTTTATTACTTGATTTAATTATTGTTTGCTTTATTTTTGCTTTATTTGGTTTTGTGTTAAAATTCACATTTTCTATTTCAGTTTGCTAATTTTTCTTCGGTTGTATTTGGTTTAATATGCGTTATACATTGACTTTTTTCTTCCATTGGCTTTATATTTTCTTTTTCATTTGTTGTTGGACTTCAAGGGTTTAGTCTACTCAATATGATTTTATCTTAGTTTTGGGGAGGGTGTCTTTGAATTGTGGGTCAGTGATTAAAGGGTAAAACGTGGGATGGATTGAAATCTACCTGAGTAACCATTTGATTCTTCTCTTGTCTTGACTCATGCAGCACCATGAAGACAGCAGTAGACTACCTTGTCCAGGAGAAGATCTGGCTTGATAAGCCTCGGTACGATGAGGCGGAGAGGCAGTTCTATGAACGCATGAATGGTGCCTCACACCCATCGCAGGTAGATCTCCCTGTCTGCTTCTGTTGTGTTTTCGGTGTCTCCACCTCTCTGGTGTTATGCCACATCAAACACCAGAGTATGTGTGACGTGGTCCTCTGTCCTGTGCCTGATAGGAGCTGGGAGGGAACAGCATCCTGCAGGACATCGCCCGGGCCAGAGAGAACATCCAGAAATCCCTAGCAGGAGTGAGTACAACCACAGCTGTCCTTTTTAATCGACTTTTGTCTATTACATGGTCTCACGTGTGTAAGAGGCTCAACCAGCCCTACCTCCATCTACATCTGAGGGTGACAAGGCTCATTTCACGGTTAGCAGATTGACTCATGAAAATGTGTTTGTCATCTGGAGGTGTGAATGTATTGCTCTGGATGTGTGTGCGTTTGCATGTGTGTCGACATGCTTTGAATTCTGTGGCTTAGCTTTGATTGATTGACAGATTACTTACTGCCTTCAATATTCTTTCATGGTGTGTCATTGTTCATATTAATATCCATTCCTGTCGTTTATGTGTCTTTTTTCATATTAATATCCATTCATGTCGTTTGTGTGTCTTTGTTCATATTAATATCAATGTCTGTAATTTTTGTGTCTTTGTTCATATTAATATCCATTCCTGTCAGTTGTGTGTCTTTGTTCATATTAATATCCATTCCTGTCGTTTGTG